>JACXGK010005445.1:6658-33122 GCA_016801125.1 Novumbra hubbsi | reverse complement strand
GGGGGGGGCCCAAGTGAAGAGACAGTCACGGGGGGCCCCAGGTGAGGAGACAGTCAAGGGGGGGGCAAGTGAAGAGACAGTCACGGGGGGCCCCAGGTGAGGAGACAGTCACTTAACTTTCAAAAATGTGAATATCTTGTCAATAAATTCAAACGTTTGTATTCACTCCTAATACAGAGAACGTTTTATAAAGCTTTCAACCAGTATTTAACTAGTGAAGAAAGGCAGAATGGTTATTTTATGCTTAGTTACTAAATACTAGCACCTATCTTGGTCCAAATACTAACCCTATATAGGTTGATTTTGAGTCAATGCAGGAATTGTAAATCCAAACCACAATTTACATCCAAAATAATTTGTCCCCTCGAGATGGTGACCTATACGTTCTGTTAAGAGGACATGATGTGTTGTGGATTCTTACACTTAGTGGATTTGGATTTAAAACCTCTAAGTGGTTTAAATGATGCGTTACCCTTGTATGTCACACTTTAGGAAAAAGCACATAGGCCTAGTTAGGGAATACAAATGTGGTTCATCATTTTCCCCTCGCTTATATAGGTGATGTGGCTCAATTTCCATGGCTTATTGCACAGGGAGATCCATTTAGTGGTTGTTCAACATAACATAATTTTAATTCACATTCTCATATTTCTCTACATGCAATATCAAAACAATAAAGAATGGTATTATTGATCGTTACCGAGAGTAAACTGTTTCTATATTATTGGATTGTTGAAGCCGACTTCCTCTAAGTGCTATTATCAACTCATTGTCATTCTCTTAATGCCATAATATAATTACATTGTCATTACTGATGGCAATTGGTGCAGGTTAATTGGCACCACGTGGTATCCGATTGGTTCTGCTACCATACATGTCCATCCAAGCAACATCAGTGTCCGCGAGAGAACCTATTGAAAAAGCATTTTCTTCACAATGGTGACAGGAACCGTGCAACATGCTCATAGCAAAACCAACAAACACAAGCACTTCCTGTGTTTCTGCGAAGTCATAATAACTAAACGGTGTGAATGTCATAAAACCCCCCGAAAAGACCTTCGTTAACTTTCTCTTTGTTCATACGGCCTATAAGAAGCACCACTCAACTTAATACGCCACATAGCGGCCGTTGTTAGAGAGCCGTTGGGTTCCGGCACACAAAGCCAACGTGGGGGCTTGCAGGAATGCATGGCAAACGTGAACAATAAGCAGGCACTTGACTTGTCATCCAGGAGGCAAGGCTGAGGAGATCAAAGAATGTCAATATGTGACCTTGTCAGGAAAATAAGAGCGCTCTTTAATGCTCTTTAATCGAGCACTGAAGCACTCCCGATAGCGCAACGGAAATGGGATGTTAACATCAGATTTAGCCAGCGTTTGCAGCTGCAATTTTACATCGGGCCCTAATGCCAAACCTCCGAGACATGGATTGAATGGAGTCCTCTTATGCCGCGTGCAGATATCCACTCAGGCCCCTCGCTCAAGGCCAGTGGACAATACGGAGGGCACAGCTGAAACAGGACTTTTATAGACATTAGGCCACGGATGTACGACAGATAAACAACCTGGCGTTAAGGGTCCGAGTCCCAAATGTCAACCTTATTTTCCAGGGAAGGGCACTGGGTTTGGCCCTCCGGCCTCGCTCAAAAGATGTGCACTACATAGGGAGTGGAGGCCATTTACGCTGCCCCTCGATCTCCCATGGGGACTCTCAGATGAGAGACGCAGGAGTTTGTTAATACGACACATTGTCCTCCACAGACAAAACACAGGCAACACTTTAGAAGAACTTCTAAGTCTTTGACCTTTCCTTGACCGGTAAAGTTTATCTGGTCGCTAAGACCTCCATCGCCACTGCAAAACAAGTCTCTCTGCCGTTGGACCTAAGCCCGTGCTAGAGTGAAAAGCCTTTAAGGTCAACTCTCACTAAATAACAGCACACGTCTGTCTTCACAGAGTCCCTGCAGACAAGGCCTTGGTTTGTTGGAACAGCACAACCACTTCTCCTGGATACTACCTGTTGTTAATACAACCCTGTGCTCAGATGCATTTCCATACAGCCAATTCAGAAAGAAAGCAGAAAATCGATACACCATATTTGTCCCCAGAGAATAGCTACTTAATTGAACGGTAATCGGGTGTGGGGACCGAGAGGACAACAGTCTCCGGACAATGTCAGAGCCCCGGTCAACGGCGTCGACACCCCGGGCAGCCGTGAGAGACCAGCAGGGCCACACGCCACACACTCGCGACTGCCCGAGGCCACAGCCTTCATGTTAAAAAGAAAACGCGTCAGAAATGTCCCGTTAAGACTCGCAGACCCAAAGCCAGAGCGCAATGAGGATTGTAGAAAGAGCCGAGCGAGAAATGTCTGGTTGGGTTATTGCTTTAGGTATTCAATGTGCTCCTTTCGTGATCAAACATCAAATATGTGAATCTACGGGCCTAATGGGGTTTTATTCCATCAGGGGATCATGCGTAATAGAGAGAATTTCAAAACAACTGATGACTCGTTAAGTTAAACTGCATTTGCAAATTCTCATTTGCAACCTAACCGTAGGTTTTAATTCGCAATACATTTTACAGTGACAAGTGAAACTTTCGACAGGTTTCTTAACACCCGTGAATTGGGCTAGATGCATACCACCTGGCCTGGATGCATACCACCTGGCCTGGATGCATACCACCTAGCCTGGATGCATACCACTTGGCCTGGATGCATACCACCTAGCCTGGATGCATACCACCTAGCCTGGATGCATACCACCTAGCCTGGATGCATACCACCTAGCCTGGATGCATTCCACCTAGCCTGGATGCATTCCACCTAGCCTCTCGCACATTTCTGGTCATGCATCATTTACAGGAGCAGAGAAACAAGACCATTCATAAAGGCAACAACAAATCACACAAAAGACTATGCTGTTAATGCAGTCCAGAACCCCCCCCCCCCAAGTCGAACATTGATTATGTTTAATTCCCTCACAATTTCATATATAAATAACAACTGAACTGTCAGAAAGCCTGAAGGGAAAATAAGTGTCATATAGCTAACAAATATATTTGTGAGGCTACTGGCCCTATTCATTTTTAACTGGTAAACTTAAATAATGTACAGTTTGTCTGATTAAATTGCATGTATAGGCTACAAAAGAGTTCAATTCCATGTCTAAGCGATCAAAACCATTCCCCAATGCAAAACTAGACAGAATTACGCCTAATCCTGATAAATAAATTGCTTCAAATAATGTATGCAACGTTTAATGTAAGGCTATAAAGGCTATAGGCTATAGATTCAACGTTTAAACAGTTACCTAATGTGTCAACACATTGCCAGTTAACCCCTCCTAGCACAGGGCTCACACACCCAATCTTCCATGGAAAAAGAGACGATTACATCGCCTAGAGAAGAAGTTTAAACAGCTGGTTGAGACGATCATCCAGTCACATCGCCCGGCACCGGTAGTAACACGGGAACGACTCCCACCGGGCTGGGGCCCCCTGGCGTTCAGTTCCACCCCTGGCCTGCCATAGGACCTCCCACCGGGCTGGGGCCCCCTGGCTTCAGTTCCACCCCTGGCCTGCCATAGGACCTCCCACCGGGCTGGGGCCCCCTGGCGTTCAGTTCCACCCCTGGCCTGCCATAGGACCTCCAACGGGGGGGGGGAGCAGCGGAGGACACTCACCCAGCCAGCATCTCGAAGATCAGGATCCCAAGGGCCCACCAGTCCACGGCCCGACCGTGACCTTTGCTCTGAATGACCTCTGGGGCCAGGTACTCCGGCGTGCCGCACAGCGTCCACGTCCTGGATGGAGCACAGAGAAGGGCGACAAAAACTAAATTACATCTCCGTTCCACCCAGGGGCTATCAAACTCATTCCACCGGGTGCCAGGAGGTTGCTGGTCCCCCCCCCCCTCTGGCGCACACACACACAATGTTTACGTCTGACTGAGGTCTACTCAAAACCTCTGCATCCTCTAGGGTCATCCCTTATGCATTGCACACCCAGGCCAGCTAAACCCCCCCCCCCCTCCCCCCGAGCCGACCCTCGAGGGAACAGGTCTTCGGTGACAAAGCCACGGGAACGACACAGGCGAGGCACGGCCATGGCGGCAGCAGGGTGGCAGTACATGAAGGCTCTAATGGTATCGGGGAGTCTGTCTAGTGGTCAGACCCTCGGTAGCAGTGTAGCATAAAGTAGCCTGGCCGCAGATTAGAAGGGCTGTGGCCCACGTATAATGTATACACAGCGTCAGCGAAGCAGCAGGAGCTCATCGCAGGTCCAGTTCCACGGGGCTGGTGTGTGGATTCAACAGAGCTACTGATCGATAGGTTGTTGGAAGCAATGCGTCTGGTTCTGTTGTTGGCTTCCGGTGAGTAAACAGAATTCGGGATCTAGACGGCGTTCAAACAAGGGGGGTTTGACACGGGAGCCAGAATACAAAACGACACCGGGGATCGTTTTGATTAGAACCAAATGTAAAAATAAGAAAAAGGCACAATAACCCCATTAAAAAAAAAAAAACTCTTCGTCAGTTGCCGTGGAGATTAATCTGTATGCAGGCTCCAAGGTCCCCGGTCATTTTCGCATTTCCACCTTTACTTTTCAGTCTGAAGCAAACAAGGACGGCACACATTGGCCACAACGAGGGAAATTACGGCGTGCATTGAAATTGCTTTCTTTATTATCAGACAGGCATTTCTACCTCAGACGGTGTAAACTCCAGGAAGATGCTGCTGCTCCACCAACCGAGTGGACTGTACAGGCTGCCAATCAGCAGCGAAAGCGTCAACTCTGATCTGCCACCAGGGGGCACTGTGGAAACATCTACAGGCACTGGAGTGCTGTGGTATACACCCGGTAAACTGAGCGCACACACAAACCCTACATTCTGACAGGCACACACGCGCACACACACACCCCCACCAACAGTCACACGACACAACAGTCACACACACACACACACACACACCCACCGGCAGTCACACAACTCCACCCAGTCACACACACGCATGCACACAAACACACAGAGAGTCACATGTGTTAGGAAGGCCGACCTGCTTGTTCGTTCTTTCCACCCTCACCACACTCTCAACCAATTCCTTTTGCCTTCCATTTCTTTTAAGTGGGTCACAAGTTGCACATCAGAGACATAGCTCCACCAAATCTATTTTACTCCCCTGGCCCAGAGAAAATGTAATCTTAGCCCATTATGTTCACATGTCAGCGGGGTCAGACCGTGTGACGCGAGGCTCACTGCTACACCCCAACGCAACATCAGGGCCGGTAGACCGCTGTACTGCAGAAGCGTGGATACATGTGTTTTCAACAGGGGAGCCGCTGTGCTGAGTTTACAGAAAAGCCCCCAGAAGTTGTTCCGTTACAACGTCAAAGTAACTGCAATTGGATCCAATTGAATCCGACCCCGTAAAATCCCCCAACTGAGTAAGGGCTGGATTCACCACTCTCACCGTTTAAAATTGTGAAAACACCATGAACAATTGAAATCAACAGGCTGTTCCGACTTGCGTGAACTTCATCAGGGCAACTCGTTATGTGTCTCAGCAGTGTGTATGGCCTGTCATCAGTGAATGGGCATGCTCCTGATGAGACGGCACATGGTGTCCTGGGGGATCTCCTCCCAGACCTGGATCAGGGCATCAGTGAGCTCCAGGACAGTCTGTGCTGCTACTAGGCGGTGTTGGATGCACCGAAACAGAACGTCCCAGAGGTTCTCATTTGAGTTTAGTCCTGGTATTCGTCAGGGCCAGTTAATGGCATCAATGCTTTCGTCAACCAGGAACTGCCTACACACTCTGGCCACATGAGGCCGGGCATTGTCCTTCACCAGGAAGAACCCAGGGCCCCACTGCACCAGCGTGAGGTCTGACGATGGGACATTGATTGCCAATCGCTTACGCTTCCTAATTGGACAGATTGATAGCCCTGAAGTTTAATTGACTTGGGGTTGAACTGTGATGATTATGTTTTCCCTTAATTGTTTTGAGCAGTTTATATATAATTCAATAACATTTTGTTTGAATGTGTCAATGTGCGCACACCTTGCCAATTAAAATTGAATACCCTGTGAACACTAACACCTCTCATACACCTAGAGCTTGGTGCAGCGACAGTTAGTTATACAAATCTATACATAAAACCACTGACTAGAGCTCTACATTCAACTTTGTTGGAAATAGTAAATACTGTGTAAGAATATAGACGTTCTGTCACTGTGAACTATGGTGTAATAGAAAGGGGGATACATTACATACATTTGTGATACATCTAGGTTGAGTGATCACAAATGTACCTTCTCATTCTAAGAGCTCTGAACAAACAATTTGTATAAATCACTCACACAAAGAAACGCATGAAACAACAACTTTTAGTAAGAGAACCGTCAAAGGTGATTTCACTATTATCTTTGATGTCACTCACAGATAAAGCATACAAGCGCTCAGCTCAAAACGTTAAAAAGTTCTCTGCAAACATAGAAAGTCATCGCTGTGGCTGTAAACTACATTATTAGTGTGCTTGCTTTGGCAAGCAACACTACTATTATCTCACATATGTATTTATTACTATAGCCACCCTAACTCCTCCAACCGTTCTTTCACTACAAAGACATGACATGTATCAAAAAATGCCAAGATTGGATGGTAGAATTTTGTTCAAAATACCTTTTAGGAAGCGGTTTTCAGATACCAATTGAAGAACTATTTGAATGAAAATTCGAAGTTCTTAAGTTTAACAAAGCTATAATATCGGGTAGTCCAGACCCACTGTGTATCTGGACCAATGGATAAAGCACTGGGTCTTGACTGACCAGCAGCTTTGCAATCATTTGAAAGAGACGCAATCATTTGAAAGATGAATCAACGTGACACAGGGTGGACAACACACCTGAGAAGACACAGCTCATCCTGTATGTTGACAGTATGACCTACGACTGATAGTTGCAGGTCTTTATGAACCCTCCCACCCTTCCTTCAGACACATCAGACAGATTTTGCTCAGGGCTAGCGCAACAAAAAAAGCTGCCTTTCTTCAAGCACATCCATGCCTTGTTGGACAGGAAAATGGGGAAATCTGCGGCAGCAGCACCTGGGCACCGGAGGCAGCATATCGCTCGACGACCCCAGCCAGTCGCCCAGGCATGTGAAGATTGACGCACTGACACAATTGCTCTCGATTGGAGCATTTGCTAAATGACGAATGCAAATACGTATTTTCCCCCCCCTCAGCTTTAATAGCACAAGGTGACGTAGTTGACGAGCTATGAAACAGCCCATTTTCCTCTCTGCCCCATGGCAAATAGCCGACTTGCCAACCTTGAAGACATTTTAAGTGTAGTAATTCAGCATGGTGGAAAGCACCAATGGCCTTCCAGCTCACTGTGACGTCCGTGCAGCCACCCAGACACGGTTCGCTACATAGGTACATGCCTTTTTTCTCCTAATAATGATGTTGGCAGAAGTCTGCCTAAGCGGGCGTGGTGGGCTACAATAAATATTAACTAGTTTCGCCACTTGGCTGCTCTTCAATACAAACACATTCTGAGGTACAATCAGGCTTCAAATGCGCAAATCCATGAATGGATCTCCACAAACATGGAGAGAACCACGTGACCGACTGATAAATGGGGCTGAGCCTGCTACACACAGGTTTGCACAGTCCAACAGATATATTACGGTGAACAATTTGTTATTCAAAATGCCCAGGTAGGATAGCCAGATTTAACAGAAACATTTTCTCAAAAACCAATGGGCCATACAGAGAAACTTTGTTCATTCTGGTCAGAGTGACAGGACACTAAGTAGTCTAGACTCCACCCAGCTCCAAGTGTTGGCAGACCATCCAGACCTTTCCTGGGAACCCCAAGCCGCCTCACAATTCTGTTGCAGCCCTGAACTAGCTCACCTGAATCGAGCAGTCAAGGGCGTTGCAATTTATGTCACTTAGGTGACTTAGGGTCCCAAGGAGATGTTTGAAAACCACTGGTCCAGACAGAACCTGCCTTGTTTCAATGCAACGGGATCGGACCATAATAACGCTATCATTTGTTAAAAGTTTTGGTTTTAGACAACGCTCACTGTCTAACACCCAAGGTGTCTAACTGTCTGTGATAGATGCGTTATCACGCATGCTAAATAAATCGCCAGATTGGCTATATTAGGGGGACTGACTAGTCAAACAATAAACGAATAACTCAATGACTTTAAATAAAGAACAGCACAATCAGGAGCGCCGCCTTTCCAAGCCAGTCTTTTGATTTAAAGGCTGAATTCGACTTGAGAAATTTGCAACTTAAGGAGAGCATCAGAAGGGATGATCAAACGGCACAGTCTGCAATCCAGGCTATTCCACCGCGTCTGGAGCATCTTGAAATAGTTTTCTTCGTACCAGCTTGGCTCTCCATTTTGAGTGGTTGGAGCTATTACCGACTCTGACCCCCATCCCTGCAATGTCACTCTCAGGAGCTTCGGTTTCCATCTAAAAAGCTGTGCAGAACATGCCTAAAAGTGAGCTATGATTCCACATAAAAATAACCAAGGAAAATCAATGGATGCTCCACAAACGATCATATAAGCTTCTGCTACCCTAATCCTACGGTAATGATCCTCCCTGATGTTTTTCCTGAACGTTCCAATATCTTTCTGATGCATTTATATCACCCCTAAGCACCGCTCCTTTGAGAGTGACATTTGTTATTACTTGTTTTTATGGAGACATATTGGCACATTTTAAATGTTCAAGACTTCAAATATTTTTAAACCCCCAACGGGTCCTTAAACTGAAAACCAAATGGCTTGATAGACCAACAGTACATCATGAAGATAAAGTATGATCGATGGTGACCCTCCAACCCAAGTTCTCCAATGGGTATAGCAGCTCGCCCACTGATTATATTTTACAAAAGCCGCTCCCTCAGTTCCAACCGCCGTATTCTACTGCAATCCAAAAATTAGATAACACAATGACACAATTACAAATGAGATAACACAATGACACAATTACAAATGAGATAACACAATGACACAATTACAAATGAGATAACACAATGACACAATTATAAATGAGATAACACAATGACACAATTTATGGCCAGTATTAAAACCCGACGAATGACTTGTTAGGGGGCATCAGGTGACCACTGAGGATATCCTACCAGCAAAACAAAGTAGACCTCCCAGGTGAGATGTTACCAACGGGGACTCGACTAAAGGCTTATACAGGAAGGTGCTCTGAGGGTGGCCCAGTACGTTGTCCCTCCTGGCACCACCTGCATGCTGTTGCTGTTAGGGTGGTTGGAGATGGTTGTACAACAAACAGCATACAGGGAACACGACAATACGACGGGACATCAAAGCAACAGGCTACACCGTGGCCGGTACCGGACTCTTAAAGGTGGCGTGACGCAATGACAACGTGCTGCTTGACTGCTCCACCCATGTCCCCACCCACGCCAGAGATGTTCTCAGCCACAGCTGCATGTATATCTGGCATGCACAATGTCAGGACTGTGGGTTCAATTCCCACTGGTGACCAAATGAAACACATCAGCATTTTAGAATAGCACTATCAAGTACGATATTACAAGTATTAGCACAGCATTATGTCGTACCTGTCAGAGAGCTTCTTAGCGAATCCAAAGTCAGTGAGTCGGATGTGACCCTCGCTATCCAACAGTATGTTCTCCGGCTTCAGGTCCCGGTAGACGATCTCTCTGGAGTGGAGGTATTCGATGGCACACACAATCTCCGTGGAGTAGAAGAGGCCCGCAGTGTTCCCGAACCTCCCGCGGCTACGCAGGTAGCTGAACAGCTCCCCACCCGGAAGATAGTCCATTAACATGTAGAGCAAGCAATCGTCATGATGGGTCCAGAACCTGAGGAGCCACAGATGGTCCACACGGTCAGATTTTTGAGTGGTGTTGCTGGAAGAGTCACATTTGGAGCGGAGCAGGTTAAACCAAAACAGCCGAGGCAGCCATGTCTCCCCTTATGCTTCCTACCCACAAAATATATACAACAACATACTAATACAGTTTTATTCACCCCATAGTCTAAGCCTATGAAAGCTTTGCACGCCAGCGTTGTGAAATATTTCTTTCATTGTGCTTTATAAAATGTATAGTCTGAAGGTTTGGGGAATCATGGCTTGACAGCAGTTTTGAATTCTTGCTAGAGAATTTTTGAAACATTTAAAGTGAAAACTGTAACACGGCCATACAGAATTGTTCTTGTGCAATTCCAGACCAAAGAAATGCTGTCTCTAGTAATTCGCCTGTGCTCATCTGCGCCTCGCTGCACTTTATTAACGAAGCTCCCACAATGTGATTGATCAATCAGTTTCCTCAACTCAGTTTCCTCCCATCCAAATGAATAAACTATGACATTGAATCGTCACCAAAAACAGACTCATAATAACTTAGCAGTTTCCTTCCTGTCCTTTTTTAATTGACCCTGCTTAAAAGGATATTGAGACTAGGAGTGTCACGATATACCAGTATTTACAAGAACCGTGATGTTTAAAAAGGTAAATATTGGTATCATGTTTATCATACACATGATAATACAATGTTCAGCGGGTGAATATGACATGTTTTCCCCAAAACCCATCTCAGTTTTTCTATAGCTTTTTAATGCCAACTACGGTGCATGTGCTTAAACTAGGAGTCTGATTCTATACAGGGTCTAGGTTTTCTATTGATAATCACGATCATTTCGTTAGCATTCATTCTTTTGGCTACAATAATCTACAATAAGTACAAATCTGTTATCGTGACCCAAATTGAGACAATATCCCTGGGAATGCTGGGAAACTTCTTTGGGAATGTTTTGCCCGGCTTTCATCGCAGTTATCTTGAGTTGTTGTATGGTTTGGGGTGTTCAATGGGATTAAAATCAGGGTACTGACACAACCATCCACTTTTTTGTCCGGAAAAACATCCTAGTTGCTATGGTAGTATGTTCTAGGGCAGGGTTCATCAACTCTGGCCCTCGGAGCCAGTTCAACCCCATTTTCTCTTTGCAACCCTCTAATCAGGGACTTATTTAGACCTGAGACACCAGGAGCGTCCAATAAACGATGAGAAAAAACAGAAAACCAGCAGGCTCCGTCCCTCATGGGGTAAATGTTGATGGTCCCTGCTCAAGGGCATTAATGGATACCACTGTGGTAGTATGTTCGGGGGTATTAATGCATGCCACTATGGTGGTATGTTCGGGGGTATCAATAAAAGCCACTATGGTAGTATGTTCAGGCGTATTAATACATGCCACAATGGTAGTATGTTTGGGGGTATTAATACATGCCACTATGGTAGTATGTTCGGGGGTATTAATGCATGCCACTATGGTAGTATGTTCGGGGGTATTAATGCATGCCACTATGGTAGTATGTTCGGGGGTATTAATGCATGCCACTATGGTAGTATGTTCGGGGGTATTAATGCATGCCACTATGGTAGTATGTTTGGGGGTATTAATGCATGCCACTGTGGTAGTATGTTCGGGGGTATTAATGCATGCCACTATGGTAGTATGTTCGGGGGTATTAATGCATGCCACTATGGTAGTATGTTCGGGGGTATTAATGCATGCCACTATGGTAATATGTTCTGGGGCACATGGCATTTGTACTTTAGCAGACAATATGTTTCTGTAAACGCTGCCATATTACCACAGGTGTGTGAGCGGGAAACCTTTTTTCCACCACACTCTCCTTGTCATCACTCAGGTACCATCCTCGAAGCCTATAATAAAGACTAGACATAGACAGCTCACTCATGCCTGAAACGGGGTGATGAAAGACGCCTGACTAACCTTGAACAACCGCCAGGCCAGGTAGACGGGCAACAATGGTTACGGTTAATAACATTCTGTGGAAGTAAACTAGCATTGTCGGTTTAGCGAGAGATCAACTGCCTGCAATCTAGTGGACAATCTTCATAGCAATAGGCCTGTTACACCGTACGTTTTGATGTCTGATGCGTTTGAGCTGGGTTAACTCGTGCCGAGATGAAGGAGGGACTCACAGTCTGATGAGGAAAGGGTGATTGACCTCCGTCAAGACCTCCTTCTCATTGTGGACGTGCTGCTCCTGCTTCAGCCGTATCACGTCTAGGATCTTCATGGCCTTGAGAGCGTGGAAAGCCCTGCTCTTCTTGTCTCTCACCAGAAACACTCTGCCAAAGGTCCCCGTGCCTGAGATGAGGCAAATAGGGAGGGAGGGGGAGAGAAACAGAATCAGGGTTCAGACGAGGCGTTCAGGCACCTCCACACAACCAATTTGGTTCATTTCTGCAACAAATCAACAACAAAGCTGTAACCATGTCAGATCATAAAATACGATTGCTCTGTTAGCAAACAATATTTTCACGTTGGTCCACCCTGACAATGTTTGTATTCCTGTTGTCCTCTCACTCCCATGCCTGCATCAGGACGACAACAAGATGACACCCTACCAAATGCCTAGACACATACCACTGTGAGTGAGGAAGGAGGGAGAAGAAAAAGGAGAAAGGAGAACCAGGACTGACTCACAATCCCCTGAAGGAGGAACCGAGCCACGGAATGCTGGGTTTACCTCATACAAGGAACCTTTGTCCTACCCCGTTCTCAGTCTCCATAGTAATCTAACAGAAAGCTAGTAAACACAGCCCAAAACAAGAACGTATTCTTAGACACTGTCCTCGCTATGTGATGAGCGGGTTATGGTTAGATAACTGGTCAGGTAGAGACATCCAGCGCTAAAACCCACGGATGGGTAGGTTACAGAATTTTCCTCTCCTTCCAGGCCTACTGTGATGCTTATCTCTTAAATACAACAAGCAAGCGATGACTCTATTATTGTATAGCCTCGGCAGATTGGACCTTCCTTCCCTTGTAGACTGGTTGTTTAGACCGACTGGCTTAACAGAGAAACTCTGTTTTGAGCAATCCAATTGAGCACTTCGCTCAACAGTAGGCTAATAACGAAGAAACGTATATCCTCAATCAGTCTCTCACTAACAGTTCAATCGTGTGTTTTTCCTAGTTGGAAGAGACCTTGCAGCAGAAGACAACCGTACTCAGTCAGCCCTCTACCTGTTCTTGTTCATTCATGTTTTGTATCATGTAATTTCTTCTGTTTTGCATGGATTCAGTTAATGAAGACGCTGGGTATTTTAGTAGCTAACGTGGGCCCTAATAAAACCCTGAATTATAGAGGCCTGTACTGTAAAGACGAAAACGAGATAATGTCGCCCTTATCTACTAAATGTTTTTGGCTCTCACAAGAAATACTCTTGAGTGCAGCAAACATTTACAGCATAGTCGGACACCTTATCTGCTTTTTACCGGTTCACTAGAGCCCCAGCACCACATGCAATACTCTTCATTTTTACCCTATTGACTGAAATGTTTGGTGATTTAATTTGGCCATTGTGACACCCCCCCCCCATCATGCTCGGTTTGCCCTTTTCTGGTGAAGAATAAGTCACGCACTGAATAATGGGAAGTGTACCCTATGGAACGATGAATAGTGTTTACAATTAAAATAAACATCAGGGCTTTATGCTGATGATGGCACCATTTTGAATGCAACCCACCAGAGACCAAGCCAACTTGGAAAGACGACAGGGGGGAAAAGATTATATATTTTTGTTAACCATGTGTGACTGATGAATTACACTGGGAAACAGCAATCAAGGTGCATCGCTGTTTGTCAGATTCTTGGTTTGCTGGAGTTAACTTTTAATTGAACAGAGTATGGAATCCATCTCAATCCATTTTGTGGGGGACAAGTTCCACGGGCCCAAATTGTAGTTAGTTCTGGCACATTAAATGTTGAATGGAACAAGGCCAGACGAGGAACGACAGAACAATTGTTTACCGATGCTATTCAACGCATCTGCCCACTAGACATGTATCTTGATGTAGACCGAGGCCGTTTTCTATGCATGAAAGGTTTCCTCAGTTTTTCACGCATGCAAGATGGACGAAAGAGCCTGTAATGAGTGCACAAGGTGCCTCATCATTTAGACAAAAGCAGTCCTCATTTAGATATGTAACTAATTTGTGTTACTAAGAAGTAAATCCCTCATCTAATGAAACAGCTTTGTCAATTTGATGATTCTTTGCTGGGCCAGTAAGCATCATGCTTTCACTATAGCAAGAGCTAAGAATGAGATTCTCCAAGCGACCTCCTTCTCATTGATTAAATACAGTAGGAGTGCTGTAGTGGTGGTCTAGGCGTGATCAGTACTGTGTTCAGTGATGCAGTGCCACATTCGGTCTTGATATTCTTGTTGACTGCTGATATTTGTAACCACAGGAAGGACACCGCCCATAAAGCCCATGTGAAAACCACAAAAACATTTTCAAAAACATACACGTTGAACTAAAGATCAAAAATGAGACGTAGGTCTTAAAGGAATGCCACACCGAGAAATACAACCGCATTCACATACTTACGTAAAAGTTAGGGACATTCTACATATAGACAACCAAATAGTTTCTGAGTATACTGCCATTTCTAACCAAACACATGGAAGCCCATGATAGAAACAAGTGTCTTAAAAAGTTCTAAAATGGAAAGGTAATAACATGCTTTCTTCATTTGGATCCAAGTGTGGATCTTGCATGGTTAAACCATGAAGTGAAAGCAATTTGTCATACTATATATGCCAATACAATTGAGTAGAACTAAATTTATTATTTGGCCTCTCTCTAGCCTGATTAAATAAAACCCAACCAAACTTGAACAATAACAACAAAGTAGTATAATTTGTAGAACTATGTCTTGTTGCACTGTATGTAAACAAATGTATTGATGATAACGTAACACTGGGTCTATTACCAATAAACCTTACAAGAGAATATATTGTGAGGCACTATAACATTTAAATTTAGCATATCCGATGAGGAAAATAGGAGTTAATCCTTTAAATTGGTCATTTCATAAAAGTAAACCATTAATCTAGCATAAACTCTTGACCTCTAGATGCCCCCTTGATATGTTGACCATCCCAGGAAATGCATACGGTATGATGACTTCAGAGCTACAGACCCATCCTAAATGGGCACTGGGCTTGACTGAAGTGGAATGCATTTTCCCACGTCGGGCTGACGAGTCATGACATATTCATACTCATTGTTAAATTGTGTTTTATGTGCAGCGCATCATGTCTCATGGTCATGGCATGACGCGACATTACACAGAATTCCATAACCGCACATCACATAACGGCCTTGAGTGTTTTTTTTGTGTGGATGGTGCCGTTTAGCTCGAGCCACAAATGTATCTGCAATAGCTAGTTGTCAGGTTCGTGTGAATAGCTCCTCGACACACCTTTAGAAGTGTACAGTATACGGTAACATACGACTACAGCTAGTTCGGTAAACTTACCAACTGTGGCAATGGTGTCCAAGTCATCGAGTGAATATGTCCTGGTGTTCAGTGATAACGATGCAGCCCCGGCCAATAACAGAGGACTGCTCCCGCTGGTCTTAGCACTCTCGCGGACAGCGTTGCTTTCATTGATTATGCCAACCTTAGCCTTTGTTGATGCCATTTTTCCTCGGCATCCAAATGTAGCTGTACTGGCTTTCACTTTAGCCAGTCGGCTAGCTACCAAACCTGTTTCCCTAGGGGTTACGCTGGATTCTTAAGATCAGTATCCGTACGCCCAATGCCAACTGTGGTTTTAAATCGAGCGTACTTCCTTTGGATGACTGAGCGCCTTCTTTGTCTTGATAAAACAGGTGACTAGTCGCATGCTGCCTGTAGCTAGCTCGAGTGGTCACTCCTGTCAAATGCACATGCCAAAGCTAGCTCACCATAACATAGTAGCGGTCGCAAGCTAACACAAAAGAAAACCATCCCACCGCCGGCGGCTCAAGATGAATGAATAGCCAACGCTTCTAGCTTTCTGGCTAATAATGTCAAACTACCGACTCTATAGCCCATTTACCCACAAGCTGCGGCTAGAAGAGCCAGGGGGGCCCGTGTTGCTATTTGGAACGCTGGAAAGGAAGAAAGACATTTGAGACATTTAAATAATTTACTTGTTCCCCTTTGTAGAACCTCACCCAGTATAACAACACCGACTAGCCAGGGAAGGAGGGACTCCTTTGTGTTGACAAAAAACGGACCAATGAGCAAAGACCTGTTGTGCCAAGTAACCAATGCTTTCATTAAAGGGGCGGATAACCGTTTGACAGACAACCGGAAAACCCAGCCCTAAATGTTTTGTCCACATGTACAGTAAAATATTAGGCTGCCTTCGTAGCCAAGTGGTAGCTGGGAAATTACCAGTCTTAAAAATTATAAATACCAGTTGGATAGATTCACGTATTTTCACATAGCTTTTGAAAATGTGTATGGGCTAATTGCCGAAAGGTTGCGAATGGTTGCCTGCGTCAACTAGAATCAAAAAAAGTATTATGCTTCATAATCTTTTTTATTTTAATTAATCTGCCGAAAAATGTCCTTAGAAGTTGTCTCCAGAGGTCACCGTGATACTAAACTGTTCGCTGTTAGTTATTACCAGTTGGAGGGTCGTTCAATGTTATTTCTCTCAGGTGAGGTGCTGAGGCAGAGGGTGTGGAGGTAAGATACTTGTGAGAAGAGGTGAAGTACTGGGTCAAAGAGGGTAGAGGGGAAGTACAAGAGACAAATAGGATAGAGGTTAGGTACTGGGATAAGGGGGGTAGAGGAAAGGCACTGGGGTGACCAGGGTGTTTGGCTGAGTGTCTCACAGGCTCCTCAAGTAAACAGGAATTGGAAAAGAAACCCAAGACACGTGTGATGACCTCTCAAAATACCCAAATTAGAACAGCTGTTTCCAGCCCTCAGCTGACTTTTCACTTATGTGCCAAGTGGCCAGTCTTAGACTGACTAAAACATACAAGCACGCACACTCACACACGCATACACGCACGCACACGCACCGATCAAATGTCTACTTAGCCACACACACCCCATCCAGTCTGATAGAGCTACAACAAATATCCATGCTTTTGGGGGACTCTAACACAGTGATTGCTCATCTGATGCACATTTCTAAATGTCTTTGCTTTTTTTTAATGGGGTATTATGCATATATAAATGTCGAAAAATTTAATCAGTTTAAGTCTATTACACAACTAAATGTGGGGAAATGGAAGTGGTCTCAATATTCTCCAGGCACTTATACAGGTAAATGCTGTACGTATTCAGTTATTATTATTAGTCTAGCTTGCAATATTAGGAGATCACTAAAATATTTCGGTAAACTTTAAAACGAGCAAACGGTTGTCATACTAGTCCAACTATAAAAATTCTTGGCTCTCTGACAACACCATTTTTCTGAAACCCCGCAGGCTTTTCCCGCTCCTACAACAACTTTGCTATTCTACAAAAATTCACTTGGGACACGAATCAAAGGGGACAATAGACATGGCCGTTTACCCCAGTGGCATTTTATTAGTGTAGTAAAACCAACATTGTAACAATGATTGCGTCGTAAAAAGGGTGTGGTGAGGTCATGCTGGAGCTGTCAGAGACCTTGTTGCTGTAGCTACTGTTTACTAGTCTTCATCCGTTTGGGTTGGGATATGTACGGAACATAGACAGAACACTGTACTCTTGTAATTATGACGTCACACCTTGACTAGCCTCCGGTATGTAGAGAAGAATCCAGCCCCATGTCGAGCCAAGTCAGCCTACATACAAGCATGGACAGGAATAAATAAACAACTGTATACATCTTAGTAGGGAAGTAAACTGGCTACAAATTAATAAAAGGTCGAGGTCAGTTCTCCACAGAATAGGAGTCTGGCTATGAAATCAGTGAAGGATACACCAGGTGCCATTTTGAAATATGGTTTAATCTGCAGTGTTCCACTTGTCAGTCACTGCTGACCATATTTGCGCTAGTAATAACTATGGAATTAATAGTCAAATACCAATTGGGCACCTCGGTCCAGGGCACTGGCCTTCACTATGCACTGTCTCAGTCACTTTCATTCTCATTCAAATACCATATTAAAGGCTAGCTTGGTGCATACAAAACTGTCAAACTTCTCTTTCACAATTTAAAACCTGTCAATGGTGTGCATTTGGGGAATAATCAAAGGCAGATAAAGGACTCCCACTAGCCAGATCCTCTTTCAGTATTTAGAATATGACCACTAGACAGATACTATTATAGTATCCAGAGTGGGGCTAAGTCTCACTAATCAGATGCTATTATAGTATCCAGAGTCAGGCTATTTCTCCCACTAGCCAGATTTTTATATAGTATACAGAGATGGGCAATGACTCCCACTAGCCAGATACTATTATAGTATCCAGAGTTGGGCCATGACTTCCACTTACCAGATGCTGTTATAGTATCCGGAGTTGGGCTATGACTCCCACTTACCAGATGCTGTTATATTATCCAGAGTTGGGCAATGAGGACTCTGCTGTCCATTCACTTCGTCAGTATTTGTACGAATCATTTTCACAAAATAACTTTTGGAGGGTGTCGAATCTGGTAAGAAAGACACTCGTCTAAAGATATACAGCTATATAGTTTAAAGCTGTCCTTGTCTGTGTTTATGCCAAAGGTCAGATGTTAAGAAAATAGGTTTTAAAGTTCGTTTGCAATTTTTGTGTCACTGCTCCTTCAATATGGAGTCTTGCGGCGTCCCGTTTGAGGGGTACGCTCATTAACCTGATAACCTCAGGTAGCTTTGCAGGGCCCAAGCTAGTTGCTGGAGTGCACTGCGATCAATACATCTCTGCTGACCATGCTTCCCTGCTCCCCCAGGCGATGCCGACCGATTTGCATCACCTATGAGGCTTCCCAGAAACTAGTCAGCTTGAACACAGAATGTTGTGGTCAGCTTAGGGCATTTAAACAGCGTCTTAGACTACTGCGCCACTATTATGGGTGTTTTCCTCCATTCTGTGGAGAGAAATTCTTGAACACATCTCATCTATTCTATATATTTTTCCACAGGACAGGGCTCATGGTTTGCAAGTCCAAAAGATACACATTGTTGTTATAGTGGGGTTTTAAAGCTGCCAGATATTCTCCACATTTAGCATTTATAAATGTGTGTGTGTGTGGGGGGGGGGTTGCTGGACATTTAAATAACTCAACAACCAAATTTCCAAGTACTATATAAAGTACACAACAACGACCTTGACCGTCTGGAAAGGAGGAGCAAACAGGGAAATTATCTACTATACTGTCACTCACATCCACACTTCTAAAAAGACTTAAGCAAGCACAAAGAAGCAGAGGTCAGGAGAACTATATCACCCCATAAGCCAACTGTAACTGTTCGCAAGGAACAGTTGTTGAAGACCATTTGTTGCCTTCAAGGACATGCTGCATTAAGACAACCAGAGAGATTTGGGAACTCCCTACTGAACAGGGAATATGGCTGTTAGCTGGTACATAACTGGTAGCGAATGGATGCCAAACTGAACAGGGAATATGGCTGTTAGCTGGTACATAATTGGTAGTGAATGGATGCCAAACTCCCGCAGCGGTTGTAGCATTTTGTTACTGTATTTGGTTCACAGGTTATTTAAATAATTACATTTAAAAAGCTTGGTTTAGGGGGTGACAGAGGGACACTGCAGTACCTCTCTTCTACATTTCTGAGTCTCGCAAGCCGACTGTGTCATTTGTCACCCCAAACTAGCTAGCTGTAAGAGTCTGTCTTCTTCAAGAGTTGTGTCTTGAAGAAGCGGTTGTTGTCCCCTAGCAGATATTCCAATAACCGCAGCACGCTGTGTTTGTTCTGGTATAATCCGGCTAACACATGAGTCTGGGTTATGCTTAACTTTGTGCTACTGTGTCAGTAGCAACGGCGTTGGATTCACCCGAAACGTGTCTACCTCCCAGTTCACCTCGCTTGCCCTTCCGTAAGACAGCGGTACGTCTGTGGAAACAATGCGTACCAAAGCAGTCTGTCTTCCCATCTCCCTATAGACCTCCCAAGGTTACATTTGGTTGCGTCAACCAGTGGCTGAAACCGATGGAATGTAGAAAACGTCATGCACCTGTGCCTGCCATGCGCTGAAGTCAGAAGAAGTTCCATATGGTGTATTGCAAGCCTCACAAGACATGGCTCAGGTGTAATATGCAGCATCAGATCCCTAACACACTACGTCCTTTTGTGTGAGGCGTAGGAGAGGCAGGACCAAAACGCAGGTGCGTTTGTAGAGTTTTTATTTCACTAAGGAAATACTCCCGAAGGAGGAGAACAAAACAAAAGGGTGCTCAGTAGCACACAGGTAAATAATAAGTAAAACACAAAGGCACCGAGAACCAGCGCATCCGCTGAATATCAAAAGCAGAGCTACGTGCCAATGCTCTCCACGTACATGTAACAATAACGGACACAAGGACAAGACACAGGAGGGAATATATGGCATCTCAACAGGTTGCACCTGTAGGGAATTAGGGAAGGGCACGTTCACAGGACATGGGAAACAGGACAACACGAACGATGATGACTAGAACTCCGGCGACGTCGCGCGCCAGCTCACCACACGCAGAGGTGGGGGCGCGTCCCTAGATGGGGACGTGACATTTTGTGTGTGTGTATGGATGCTTCACACTTAGCATAGGATGACCTTGATACATTCATACCTTTGCCTTGTAACAAATTAACAAGTTATCATCAGTAGACTTGGAAAGCCGTGGGGTTGAGATCCACATTAGAACTAAAAGGCTCTGCTATCGGATGAGGTTAATGGGGAATAAATATTTGCCCAGGGACTGCTGTTAGATGCTCGGTGTTTGCAGAAGGCATGTTGAATTCACCAGTTGCCCATAGCAAAGGGTGAACATTAGGCTGGCCACGTTAGCTTTCAACCTTCAAAGTGCACTTTACTAATTGCACATGCACGACGCCGCTTACATAACGTAGGCTTATCACACACACTTCTGCATCTTACTGTGCTATTGTCTAAGAGCAGAAGACAAAGTAACATCCCCATGACTATTCAAAACGCAATACAAAAGCATCAGATTGACTCAGCTCTAGCCTGTGAATATATGCTGGGTAAGTAAAGTCTCCACAATCCCCTTCCTGCTGCCGTCTTCTGTGTGTGTCGCATTGACACCTTCTCTCCACTGCAGACAAACAAGGAGCGACAAAGGGACCTTGGCTGCAGCGGAGAAATGGGAATGCACGGAATGGGCTCGGAACCTCTTGGCTATCACCACGGCAGCCTGAAATTGCGTGCAATTATTGCCATGGCAATGCGGAGTGTTTACACAAACGACGGGTTGTGGCTTGTGCAGTGGAATGTGTTCACCGCCCTGTCAGTTCGGTTGACTCAGCAAATCGCAGCGCAGATTGACGGGCACGCTTGCTGTTCATTATCCCTCCCCGCTGTCTTCCTGCCTGTGAGGGTCTACCTGTGAGGCCGGCAAGCCGCCGTGCTATAATTGACGTGAAAGGGAGGGCGTCTCCTTCAGTCATTCTATTACTATGGGCTACAGTGCATGGTCTCACTGACAGGCCTTCTGCCAACAAGAACTCAACTTGCAGCCATGTTACACAGGGGTGGCCTGTGTTTCTGTCACTCTGCAGACACGACATGACTGGGCTGTCAGAGCTGCACAGAGATGGCCCTGTAATGGATTTGGTAGCTGTTTAAAATGGGCGAGGACACTGAGGAATCGTAGCAAGTGCCAGGCGGCACAGGTGCCCACAAGACAGGCAGAGATGACCGACGGATGGACGGATTGACAGTAAAATATGAATACATGGCTGAGGCCAACGTGGAGACGACACCCAGTGGGGAAACTAAACTGAAAGGTGTACCTTCAAACAGAAGTCATAAAACGGACGGAAGGCTGCAGATAGCAGGTCCCGAAGCAAATAGCGGGCTTCTTTTGACCAGGATCCAGACAGACATCCTCTTCACAGCACACGGGTGCAGAGGAGCCAAGCCCTCAAGACCAGCGCTGCTGAACCCGGAGATCTGATTGGAAAAACAGTCGCCCTGCCTTTATCAATCTCAGACAGGGAGGCTTCCTGGCCTCGTGCTTTTTGCGGCAGGTCCAAATTGATAAGACGTAAAGCCTAGAGTGTTGCAACATACTTTACACCGATCACCGAATATTAAGACAAGCCCTAACCAGAAAGGTCAAGTGTTTGTGTCCAGCTGATGTGTAGACTACAACCTTCTGGCTCCGGAGTGAATGTAATGTGCCCCGCGGTCTCTAGAGCTTGGTCTTGGTCATAGAGAATGCTGCGGGTTACAGCCATTGGTTATGTGCTCTTTATATCCCTTTTTCTCGGCGCCCCGTCTACAGTGTGGACCTCTGTTTTGTTCAGGAGAGAGAAAAGAAATCGATATCCACTGCGGTGCAAATAAACTATTTTAATGGCGCCACCACGAATTGTCCTTATTCCTCCTTTAATGAGTTTCCCAGAATTCAAACAAACGGCCCTTGAGATTCTCGGTAGAGAGACTTATTATAGTGTCTTACTCTTACAACCCTCTGCTCTCTGTAAAATGATTCAATATTGCACCGTAGACTTCAGTTGTTAGCCCGATCTAAAATGCAGTGTTTTTATGAAGCATAAAACGAACCACTCTCCAGGCCTCTTTCTTTGTTATTAAGTAATGAGTTAATGAATGTGCTCACACACTTCCCCATTTTCCCCAGGCATGTCCGATCCCTACATGAGGGGCAATCTGTTGGAGAGAAAACGGATCTGTTTAGATGAGAGTCGATAAAGACATCCAAGTGTTCTTGGAGGAAAAGAAAAACTATGATAATCCAGCACAATACAGCTCGATAGAGAAAGCTATCAGACCGGCTGAAGATGCGTAAGATATGAAGCATCTTGACTGTGTTTTTTTTTTTATCCTTTCCTCTTCTGTCACCGAAAAGACAATAACAACTTGATAAATGTCTGGCAATCAACTCTAGTGTCATTGTAACTCAGGGGACCAATGCAGGAATGCAATCACTTTTATTTCAATTGAGGTTATTCAGGATATGAAGTTAAAATGACAGTTCAATGAATTCAAAGAGTATGTTTGTTTGATATTCTTGAAATCTCCATCTCGTTTACTAAAATTACCCAATTTATGTGACGTTTTACTTAACTGCAGAGCAACATACTTCAAAAGTATTGGGACACTGTCTTGTACTACAGCATTTTGAATTTGAGATTATAAAGTGAGTAAGTACAAATGCTTTGGCTAAATCAACTGTTTGGTACATTAAGAAGAAGGAAGATTGCGCCAATGAGCTCAGCAATGAGAAATAACCCGGTAGGCCAAAGATGTCCTCTAGAGTGAATAACTAATGACTGCTCACCATAATAAAGAAGTACAACTAAAATTTGGAAAATGGATTCCCAATAATTCTCAAGGGCGGGGCACAGAGTGAACAAATCATTAAGGTCACATGAGGAGACATGACATCTATCACATTCATCGATCACATGCTGGTGGATTTCAGCTAGCCTCAACGTGGCTGCCGGATTGATTGAGAAGTAGTTCCTTATCTGAAGATTTTGCTTGTAGCCCGATATGGAGCCAAAGTCCACCCAAATAGAGAGTATGGAAGGAAAGCAGGTTTCAGGGTTCAACCTGTGTTCAACCCCTCCCGTGACACAGCCTGGAAAGTGGCATGGAACCAAAAGGAGCTCAATAACGAGGGCAAATAACAAAGGGGAGATACCCTGCCTGGTCCCACGTGCAATGGCAAAATAATCAGAACGGGTGTCATGAGTACTGCCATTGGCTTTGGGAAACGTATAGATATACAGAGTATACATTTGTCCCCAAATTCAAACTTCTTAAGAACAGCAAAGAGGTACTCCCATTGAATTATGTCGAATGCTTCTCTGCATCTAGAAATATTACCACCTCAGATTTAGAAATTGTTTGAAATGAATATTATTGAACAATGTACAGATGTTAAAAAGGATGGCCTACCCTTAAGAAAGCCGGCCCATTCCTCTGATTTGATTCCAGGCAGGACCTCCTCCCGTCGCTTCGCCATCACTTACCTCAGAACCTTCTCATCAAGGAGGCTCAGGGGCCGGAATAAAGTGGATCTTTCCCGTTCTTAAGGAGAAGCACAAGTGACGCTTGCATAAGAGTGTGTGGCACAGAGCCACCTTCCAATGAATCATTGTACATAGACAATAGGGTGCAAACGTGGCATGATATATCTTAAAGAACTCAACAGGGAACCCTTTGGGCCCTGGAGCTTTACTACTCAGCATGGACTTGTAGACTGACTGATAGACTGCAGAACCTCTTCAAGGCTGAGCGGGAGATCAAGGTCAACAGAAGAAGTCTCCAGATCACCCAGCAACCACAGTCGTATTGGCTGTATCGGATGGGAACTTAGACGCGTTTAGGAATAAGAATAAAGAATAAAAGGTGTCATTGATCCCCTTAGGGTCTGCCACTGGGCCACAAGAAGGATCATTCATTTCTGGAATTAGACGAGAAGCAGCCCTGAATTTCGACGACCTGCCCCGTCACCACGCACATAATAACTGGCACGTGCAGCATGTGCCATTTATGATTACCACTGGCATAACTGGCCGTACCGCAACTTCTGTGGACCAGGCAACTAGGTCGTCAGTCCTGTCCAGTCCTGTTGGTTCTCGGATGTCAGTCGTGCCACCGATTCGTCAAGGGACACTATGCGGTCGCTGTAGCCACTACGGTGGTGTTCGAAGGCGCCCATACGACAGACCTGGTCTTCGGCAGTGGCTCGGATGTCATCCTGAGCAGGAGAGAAAGAGGCTTCGGCCGCCTCAGTAGCAGGTGCCAAAACTGTCTCGACAGCAGACCTCAGCTTAACAGCTTGGAGAGTCGCAACTTCAGCCGAGCGGAGATCCTGGAGGTCTGAGAGAGTAACCGTTCTCTAACTAATCAACGTGTTTGGTATAGAGTGAAGATGAATGCAAAGAAATAATCTAATGTCAATTAGCTAATGTAGGAGAGAGCCTCTCAGGGTGCATCTATTCTCTCCACATTGTAAACCGGAACAAAATAAAAGGTGTTGTTGACAGATGACGGAGAGATTGGCACATATTAAAGTGATGGCAGGAAGTGTGGGGGGAAAAAGAGGAACTGGCTTACCACTTTACCTGTGAAATATGGCAGAGGTGTTATGCTTCGGGCATGTATGGCTGCCACTGGAGCTACTATTCATTGTGTAGTTACTGATGGCGGCAGCAGGAATCCATTTGAAGTTGTCTGCTCGGATACAACCAAGTTCCCCTAAACTCATTGGACGGCACATCATCATACAGCACGACAATGGTCCTAAAAATACCGCAGTGGCTACAAAAGAGCTGTTCGGGGCTAAAAAGTGGAAAGTTCTTGACCCGACAAGACAATAAGCTGATCTGAATGCAGTTAATTATACCTTTCAACCTGATGGAATTGAGGCTATAGACAACAATATGCTGACCCCCCGCTTGAATCCAGGCTAAAGGCGTTAACTGCCTGGCAGAACCTCACCCGAGAGAGGACCAAGATTAAGGGGACATCAATGGGACGTACAATTCAGATAATCATCGCTTGCAAAGGATTCACAATCTAATACTGCAAATGACTTACTCAGTGAAATATATTAATCTGTCCAATTAATTTTGGTCAAATGCGTTTGCACATAGCCCTGATAGAATGGTCCACATTCACAGATCAAAACAGTTCACATTCTACTCAGTTAACAAGTTGAATAGTCATCCATTATAAATCAGATTGCGTTTGAGACGTCACAAAGTAGGCCAAAAGATCCATTCCACTTTCTTTCTATATCTCATTTTAAACCTCCCAAAAGGGCACTGTTTTCAAAATGTCAGCATGCGGTAATATCATTTAAAAACAGGAGAATTTCATTTTTGGGCTGCTATGGGTCAATTTCTTTTATTAAGAGTGTTTGTTCTCTTCCTCTCGTTTGTCTGTTCCAGTTTCATGAGCCGACAAAGGCATCAACATCTCACTAGCAGCCATAATTAATGTCTCTCTTTAACCATGACCAAAGCCAAGGAAAGAATTTCACTCTAATTTTCTTTCTTTCTCATCTGCATGTTCATTCGTTTTTTTGATAAAAGCATTGAGTGTGTTAGAATGGTAGGCTTGCATGACAGATTTTCAGAATCTGTATTTTAGCTAAACATAGCGGAAACCCTTTGGCTATATGGCGGAGCTCTTTTAAAGAGTCAATCTGTGATTGCTATAGCCATGTGTTATTGACTGAACTGCACATTGCCCCTTTAAACAGTCCTATATTGCCTGTGAAACTTTGACAGTGCTTCATCTATGAATGTGTCACTTCCCCGGAGAACCAGCTGGAGGCACTGTGGAACTGCCGCGGTACCGCGCGGCACACAGCCTCTTGTTGATTTTACTCTGCAGAGATGGTTTAAATTAAACATTAAACATTGAGGCAAAGGCAAAGTGTTGGGGTGGGGGGGGGGGGGGGATGAGA
>JACXGK010005444.1:0-33028 GCA_016801125.1 Novumbra hubbsi | reverse complement strand
AGGTCAAAGGACCATCAAGTAATACTTGGTGGGAGACAGAGTACTGCACAGGTCAAAGGACCATCAAGTAATACTTGGTGGGAGACAGAGTACTGCACAGGTCAAAGGACCATCAAGTAATACTTGGTGGGAGACAGAGTACTGCACAGGTCAAAGGACCATCAAGTAATACTTGGTGGGAGACAGAGTACTGCACAGGCAGATGCTCAGGTAGGTACCGGTCTGTAAGAGCTTGCTCTGCATGTGTGGTTTGCAGTAGGTGGCCTTGGTCAAAGTGAGAGGCTTGCAGAGTACAGCTTTATTCTTCACATCCTTGAGGAGCCCTCCGCTGGTGAACGACTGACTTAACATCTAGTAGAAAGCAACGACAACAGAATGAGTGTGTTTACCTAACAGTCCGCAGTAACAGGGTTCTTAAAAAACGTTCTTATTAACAGGGTTCTTTTTTTTTTTTAAACTTACCGCAATGTTTGTTGCCTCGGTTTGAATCCCAAATCCTGCCAATAGAAAACCAAAAGTTCCATAAATCAACCCGACAGATGCACCTTGATTAAAAGCAAAGGAGACAAAAACCAATAGGCACCAAGCCGGGTGTTCTCCGGGCCCTTTTGTGTTGCCAGATTGGGTTCATTCTGCTGGCAGTAGAAGCGTAGAAGACACTGCTGGTCACAGAAGTGCTTCATCTCTGCTCTCCACTGCACCGACTCCGTCAGGTTCCCTTGCACCTTACAGCAGTCACAGCGTGCCGCCTGGTGGACAAAAGGGGAAACACATGAGAAACACCATTCAAACCAGATATTGATCCAATCACCCCTTGGAAAGGCACATTTATGAAAAGAAATAAATATAAAAAAAACATGATTCCTCACGGTGATCCTTATACAGGCATTGGGGCGGACGCAACACCACGATGAACATAGCCAAATGAATTTGCGATAACGATATTACAGCAATATCTATAGGACATTTAAATACAATACTATCATATGGGTACTGTATTATTACAACAAAATCAATACTTCACGGTTATCCTGAACACAGGTATATCCGCCCCCCCCCGCCCTAAGGCATGCCCTCTGACCTTGTAGTACCACTCGTGGAACTTCTTGGCGCAGGTTTCGCTGCAGAAGTCCCTGGACACCCCAGCTAGCTGCCTGGTTACCCCTCGCTTGCACAGCTGAGTACAGTAGTTACAGGTGACACACTTCAGACCCAGCCGCTTGGCGAAGTCCTGCTTGTACAGCAGCTTACAGCCTGACGACGGGGAACGAGAAGAGCCACTTTAAGAAAGGACATAATTGTGGAGATTCAACTACTAAATAGTGATGCTGTGGATCAGGTCAGCAAGAGGTCCACAAAAGTTTTTATATACTCACAAATATGTCGTCTGTTAGTTTCTCCATGCAATTAATGTATAATTACCCCCACCAACACAATCGCATCATGAGGTTTTGTACACCCGATGCATTATAATATGTTCAGCCCCCCACTCCCCGACTATTCCGCCGCTTAAGTCACATTTCATCTGGGTAAAGTGCCCCATCTAGTGGTAAAACACAGCAAGGCCATGGAGAAATACAGGAAAAGGACAGACATTATTCGGTCCGTTCACGGGTTCGATTGCTCTCACGATAGATAAAACAAAACTATATAACATGGGCGCAGACAAACGAGAGAACAGCCGCGGGCAGACCTTCACTGCAAAAGGGCCTCTTGACTCCCGAGAACTGGACCGTCTCGTGCAGCGTCTTCTCCTCCTGACAGTACTCGCAGAAGGTGACAATGCAGTGGAGCTTCTTGTAGTCCTCACAACAGATCTTACTGCAGAACTGGTACACCTTCTCCTGGGAGGACAAACAGACAATCGGACGCGCTGTAGAATGCCCCTGGGGCTTTGGAGGTCTCGCCCACATGAGATGTGTCCCCCAGCAGGGAGATGTGGAACACGTGTTCCTCAGACGCGACAACAAAAGGTCAACGAATACCTCGCGGGCTGTACTCGCAGGGGACAGCAGACAAATCTGAAAACATCCTTGTTGTGCTGAGTTTTGGGGAGTATCGAACTATCTGCACTCGGTTACATGTAAGGATTATTCATCATTAGCAAACGTTGCGGTGGAGTGAGCACTAACCAAACCTCACTGGCCGGTCAGAGAAGGGTTAATTGGGGACTTAGTATACAGCGTTTTTAAGAAGCACAGGCAGATCCTGATAACTTATGGGTGACTGACCACAATCACCTCTGAAGCCGCCCACCCCACCCGTGGGGAGGGGCAGGAGGTGAGGAGCCACAATTTGAAAGTGGTGATTCACTGTTTTTTTTTTAAACATCTTGTTACACGCAACCTGACCACAAAAAATATTCGTTATGCTACGATCATTGTAGTTATAATACTTGGGTTGGTTTAACATTCTGAAAGCATGTTTACAGGAATTAGGGATTAGAAACTAAGCAATTATCAATATCCGCCGTGTAACACACTTTCAAAGTAGATTTACCTCCCACTCCAGGGTTTCAGGCTTTAGACTGAATGCCCCTCGACAGTAATTACATTTCAGCTGGATGATGTGGTTCGTTGTAGTAGACAAGGGAGCCTGTCCATTGGTTACAGTTTGAATGGCTGCATTCTGAGGGGGAGAAAATACCCTTCAATCAATGTGGAGTTGAAGAGCGTAGGACATGTTCTTTCTAACGTGAAACCTAACATTGAGTAGGCTTTTAAAATGTGTTATCCTGCTGAAACAACCAGCGTTTACCGACATATTGAAGACAGCAGAAGAGGAGTCGGTACATACCTGGAACTTGGTGACACACGTTGAGCTGCAGAAGTTCAGGACCTTCCCCTCAGGTAGAGTGGCCTGGTACTGAGGTAAAGAGGTCTTCTTACAAAAGTGACATGTAGGTTCCGAGTCTGCAGAGAAAAAGAAACACAAAACATCCCTGAATATAGGAGGTTTGAGGGGGGAAAAACACAACATGCACCAAACCCTTGAAATGTTTATTAAACACTTAATGCTTAAGAAAATACTGCAGGCTACTCTTTATCTCTTTCTCATGTAAAAGTATGAAAAATAGATTTGGTAAAATTGTGTCCAAATAATATCCTGTTAATGTGGCCTAAAGGATTATCCAACCTCCGTCTTAACAACTCCTCTTCATCAAGAAAAAGTACATTCATAATTGTACTTCCTGTACGGCACCAATAGACGCTAAACTTACACCAAATCAAAATAGCCAAGTGACAGATGACGAGTAGATGGAAACAGAGAGAGAGAGAGCCCTCTAAGGTGTGAAACAAGCGGGAATTCACCTGGGGTGAAACCAAAGAAAGAAAAAAAAGAAAAATCAAGGGAAAGGAAAAGACCAGTACTGACTGAGGATGGTGGTGGGAGTGGTGCTGGAGATCTTGGACTTGTTCATGCAGGCCGTGGAACAGTAGGGCTCCATGGTACCGCTGGGCCCGATGCAGTGGGTGATATCAGTGGACCGGACCATGGCCCGGCATCCGTTACACATCGTCATCTTAGAATGGGCCTGCGGAGGGGGGGGGGTGGACGGCGGACGGCGAATATGAACATTTATCGACCCGTGACTGAACCTCACATACACCAGCCTCCCTGGCAACGGTTAACTGTACAACACGACCGACCCACAGAGAGCCAAGACACTGGGGCCGGTTACCTGCTTGTAGTCCCGGATGCAGTTCTGGTGGCAGAAGCGTTTCTGCTGGCCTTCGATGATGAGGAAGTGGTTGGCGGACTGGCGGCTGGGCAGGTAGTCTCCACACTGCTCGCAGCAGTTCATGATCAGCCCGTTGGCCATGCGGTAGCGGTTGAAGCAGGCGTCGCTGCAGATCTTATGCGTGACCGTCTTGAAGCTCACCTCGTGACGGATCTGGCCGGGCGGATGAGGGAAGACAGGCCGTGCCGTTTCAGGACACGTGGCCAGAAATGTAAATTGCGACGAAGAATGAACACACACCGGTGATATTCTGACTGGTGGCTTGCTAGCGTGTTAGGCCACTGCGAGAAGGCACAGAATTACATAGACGGGAGAAAAAAACAATAGTGATGATAAAATTAAAGAAACAAAATTGAAGCACAACATCAGGAGCGAGCCACGACAACATCAATATTTGGGTGAAGAAAAAAAAAAAAAAATACATCACATAACCATTGAACAAATAGTAGAGGGGTGAACAGATTTCCAGTTTAGGAGAATCTTGCAATGAGCCAGTAGGGAAGTAAAATCTACAATATCTGCTTGGCGAGGGTTAATGAGGACTGGTCCTCCGAAATCCCCAAAACAGCCATCCTGGGACAACGCATTCCCAATAGTTTTTAAGGGCAGGGCACAGATTTAACAAATGATTAAGGCCGAAAGGGGAGACACATATCACATTAATTCAACACATTCAGAAATAGATTTCTGCTAGTGTAAACTAGAAAAAATTAGACCTATGCACAACCTAAAATTATATAAGGCCAAGATGAGCTCTAGATAGCGTACCCTGTCAATCGCCTCACCCCACCATTCCTGTGTGAATTCCCTGCCCATCTCCCACTCCCCAAGCACATTTAGTTGTTAGTGGAGAGCTTGCCCAATGACAAAATTACCAATTTGTTCTGAGAGGTTAATCCTTTCTGTCGACGTGGTAAAGACAATATTCTATCCCAAGGTTCAACCCACTCCAGTGACACACCCTGGAAAGAGGAAGATGCACGAACAGCCATCAAAAGGAGCTCAATGGCGAAAGCAAATAACAAAGAGAGAGGGCAACCCTGTCTGGTCCAACGTTCAAATGCTAAATATGTATTCAAACATTCCGCCCTCCAACACAAACTCCTTCCCAAATGGACGGAGAGTCACCTCTCGCCATAACAGTCAAGAGTGAGCCTTCGTGTGCGAAACCCGCTTGCGTCTCAAACTACGTGATACTGAAATGAAGAAGGTAAGAGACAAACTAGTCTAAGTGTTTGGTGTGGAGAGAAGATGAATGCAAAGCCAAAAATTTAACAAATTAGCTAACGCATCTACGCTCTCTACATGCTAACTAGAAAATCTCCAATCACACTGCAATTCTGACTGTTTTCCATGTGGTTACCATGGTCACCAGACTTGGATGGAGCCAGCGGATGAGAAAGGGAGACTGGTGTCTCATAGGGAGGCCAACACTGACCCAAAACACTTCTGTTGATGCGAGCGGATCACCTTCACTTATGTGGAGGGCATATGTGCCAGAGTAAAGCTTTTGCCGTATCGCCCATAACGATACCGTCCACGTAGATCTCAAGGAGCCCACGTGGCAGGCGGTTGCTAGGGGTACACCTGCGGTAGGACGGGACCAGCGTGCCGAACTGACCTCGGTAAGTTTGCCGCAAACGGTGCACTTGGTTTTAACGGAGGACTTGGGTGGGTTCTGTTTGTTCTCGTAGGCTCCCAGGCAGCCGGTGCTGCAGAACTCCTGGAACGACTCGCTGGAGTCCACCTGGGCCACAATGGTGCCCTTCATCGTAGTGATGTCCCTAAAAGACACACACACACACACATCAGAAGAGTAAATGAGACACACACACCCACCAAATCAAACCAGAGAGGCGATCGCAGCGAGGCGGCTCACTTCTTGCACATGGTGCAGCTCTTCTTGGGGGTGGGTTTGTGGGAGAAGGCTGAGAGGCAGGTGGTGGAACAGAACAGGTGTGTGGATCCTTTGCGCTGGTAAGCTGTCTGGCCTTTCTTCAGAGGCTTCTTGCAGTTGGCGCAGGTCACCTTGACCGTGCGCGGGGGGTTATGGGAGCCAGAGGGAAGGGGTCCGGGGGGCTTGGGCAGGGAGGCGGCAGGAGAAGTGGAGTCCACCCCTGTCTGTTTTTGGTTCCGTGGAAAGGAGGCCGACTGGGAGATCCATGAATCTGTGGAGGGGAAAAAAAACAAAAGCCACACATTAAAACCAACTATGATGCAGGTACGGTGTGGCTGGGTGCCGTGGAAACAACAACAGTGCTTATTACCGGGCCTCTGGTGGGTCGCCGTGCCGCCGTTCTGCACAGGCTGGCTGTTGGGGGAGGAGTGGCTGACCCGGCCAGGGTTAAAGGTGTTCAGGGGACTGCTGCTGCTGATGGAGCTCTGAGCGTCAGGGTTCAGGCTGAAGGTGCTGCTGATCTGCAGGCCGTTCTCGGCCACGCCCTCCTCGCCCCGCAGCGAGGTCACGCTCGTGATCATCAGGTTCATGTCGCCACCCGGCTCTGCCTCGGTCGAATCGGCGAGGGCGGACGGCCCAAGCGTCGTGACGCTGGCGATCTTGATTTCAGAATCAGGCTCCGTGCTGCTCAGGATCCCTCCGCTGTCTGGCGAGGGGGGACCTCCGGGTGTGCCCAGTGAGGAGGAGCCCCTTTGCCCCACCTCCTCCTCGTCGTCAATGACAATGGGCTCCGTGGGCGCGGCCGACAAGGCGGTGTGTGGACTGGGGGTGTTGGAGTGGGCTATTGCTGCAATTGTGTGTACTGTTGCCATGGTTTCGGATTCCGAGGGGCGGAGCTCAGGGCAGTCTGAGGGGGCACCAGCTTGCGCGGCAGACATGGCGGGGGAACGTTTCCCTGAGGGAGGCGGGGCCTCTTCCACCAGCACCACGTCGTCATCATTGTTCTCCAGAACCCTGGGGGGTTCCTCTGTTGCCATGGCAGCGGGAGCCAGCGTTCCCACGGGGGGTGTGGTTCGGTCTGAGGAGGGAGGGGTATCCTTGTCGATGGGCTCATCTTCTGGGGCACCGCAACCCTCCTTTACCCCGGGCCTGGTCTCCGAGTCCCCGTCCATCGCTTAGGCTGCTACAACCTGCGCCCACACAAAAACAGAGTTATCAGAAGCCACCTAAAGCGTGTTAAATGTAGGCTTTCCCAGGCAGGAGAAGAACGAGGAATACAGCCAGGCATTGTTCACGCTGGCAGTTGGGTTGACCAACAAATGAGCTCACACAGCTCCGCTAACGACCACTAACGAGACAGTGATCGGTTTCCAGATACACAAAGTCTATACAGATTGTCAGAGGATTTCGATTAACGCGACGTGGCTCCTGACTAAGTGCTGAGAATGCCTTGACGTATACAGAGAGCGTCGGCGTCGGGAGAACGTGATGAGGTTGCATGTGAATCTGGTGGCAGAGGCATGAACGTAAAGCATGAAAATGCCTGCAATACCACCGACGGTCCAGTGGAGCCACTGCCCGGTCAGATTATCAATCTCCACAGATTTTCCCTGTAATCCTTCCCCCCACAACCCCTTGAAGAATCACTCAACTCCTTCCGCCCCGTTTCCTCTCTCCTCGTTCAGACCTCTACCGCTTCCTGCAAACACAGACACACATCTAATCCTCTTTCAGTCTCATCTCTGTTGCCAAGTGATGCAACACTGTGGTTGCCATAGTGATCAGGAGAGTACCATGGGGGTTGGTTGTTCTTTGAAGGTAGACATCAGGGTCACGTTTTGCATTAGGCACGAGGTACCAAAAAGGAAATGCAACCTTCTAATGATCATTTAAAAACAAGGCATGATAGATTTAGATCACCGTTTTAATTTCTATTAATCAGTCTGAATTCAATCACTTCTTGACAGCAACCAGTCCAAAAAAACAAAAAAGAGATTAGCATACAGGTGTTTCCCTATGAACCAAGTAATAGGAAATGTAGCTTGTGAACATGCAAAAACATTTTGTTGATAAAACATGCTCAATGTTTAACAATTTTACATGCACCACTACACAGAAAGACAACAAAGGGTTAACCACCGGAGAATATGAACAGTTGGTTTTGATAATAGAATTCATAGAACAGACCTATCCCTGTAGAACACTAATTTCACTGGCACACCAACAACATTTAAGTTGAATTGAAATGTTCCCACTAAGCACCAGAAGGCTATAGGCTACATTTTGCAATTCATGTACAAAAACCTACTTGCGGATGACTTCCACAACAGCCAAGTAATTAGCATTCAAATAAATGAGGGAAGCTATCAGAAAGTGATCAGAAATTACAAAAATGTCCATAACTTGGGGTGAAAACATCAATAACAACTGGTATTTCTTTTTGTATTGGGATTTAACATACAAATGTACAATGCTCTCGCAAAGGAATCCAGACCCCTTCACCATTAAATGTTATTTTCTTAATAGCCATCAATCTACACCCAATACCCTGTAATCACAACAATGACAAGTTGTATCTATAATTTTTTTTAATCGAATTAAACTATCCCTACGAGGAAGCATGCTGGCTGGTGGAAGCATAAGGCCATGGGGCTGCTTCTCAACAGCTGGTAAAAGCATGGACCTGAACCTTATTGAACGTCTGTGTGGAGACCCAAAGATCGCAGTTCACCGACACTTCCCATCAAATCATATAGAGATAGAGGGGATTTGTGAGGAATATTGGAGAAACTGCCAATTCTTAGGTGTGCTGAGATGGTTGAGGCACACCCAAGAAGACTCAAAGCTGTAATCTCCGCTGAAGGCACAACACAAAATGCGGAGAAAGTGAAGAGGTCTACATACTTTCCGAAGCCACTGTTTGTCCAACCAAGGAACAAACCATGCTGCAAATACTAGAAGTTTCTACAGAGACATGAAATATTAATGCTGCACAGCCTTTCGATTTCAGAAAGGTAGGTAATTTTTTGCTGACAGACTTAAAATAAGTAAAATAATATTCCCTACTACTGCAAGGTGGACATGGTACACGTTACCAGTGTCTACAGTTTGTAATTTGTCCCTGCAAATGTATCATTGTGATTTTTTCTCTATTCTTACTAAAACCAAACCAAACCAAGCCACAGCAGCATGAAGTATCTCTGTCCAATTTCCTTAGCTGTCAGTTACTCTATCAACATTTCGTCATATTAGGTTTTGTTTAACATTAATGTCAGTTTGTACTGGTAACTTTTGTAAGAACTGAAAAATAAATAAATGAAAACCTATAACATTTGATCAAATGAGCCTGCCTATTAAGCACAGTCACATAAAGCACACTTCCATCTTGGGATTCAAATAAGTGAAACAAATGTTAACGAATTTCAATGTCTCAATCAATATACCCGCTCGTTACATCCATGTACCTTTCTATTTCAAGGCAATCACATTAATTGGCAATAATAAGTAATGACGTCAATTAAGAAGTTGCAGACAAACTCAGGCGTGTGGGTGACCTTCAAAACTTTTATATATTTTTAGACTTTCTTGTAAGAACACTTAGTGAGACATTTCTATATTCATGCCTGTATTTTATTTTTAATTAAATTTACATGAACCCTTAGAAAATATTCCAAATAAACTAACTTGGTGCCTTTGTATCAGAACAGATGCATGTATATTTTTTAGTAGGAATATTTTGAAACAAAATGTTCCAAGTATATTCAAGGTTATATTTAAATGGGGAAAGATGGCAGAGCCTACCTCGGTTGGAAAGTTTTGGTTGACTGAAAGTTTCTATAACTTTCAAGGCATGATCCATCAAATTAGTAGTGTCAAGAAGGCATAGTTACAAAGCAGGACTGTAAACAAATGTCATTCACAAGCAGCCCGTCTATTCTATTGGTAGTACCACAACAGTTACGAAATTAACACATTTAATTTTAAACGCATTTGAAAAAAATGTCTCACTCCAAAAAGCAACATACAACATGATGACAAACTAATACAGAGCTCAATGAAAGCAGACCGCTTTGACTCAGCTATGGTTATGAGAATGCGGTCTCATCCATCCTTAAGTTATTAGGCTCTGTTTCAAGTAGACCCAACAAATAAATAATGACATGAGTTGCCAACTAACATTGCCTTCCATAGTACTGCCCTCATATCAAAGGTCAAGCACGCATTGGTAGAGCAATGTTCCCAGGATGCCTTGCAGTCTCAAGACTTGGACAAGGTTCATCATTGCAGGAACCATGAATTGTACCTGCTTGTACCCAGTTCATAAAACATCTGGTTTTCTGCTATCGGTTTTAAATGTTTTAATGCGGCAATGTATGCACTTCATTGTTTGTAGGCCCATTCCTCATGTATGATGTCCTTGAGTTTGTTGATTATTGACCCCCCAAATAAAATCTATTATTATTATTATTATTAGTCCACATCAGAATTTTTTATTTTCAAATGGCCTGGTTAATTTTCAGAAGCACAGATGTTGTGGAAGGTTCTGGAAATGACAGTTCATGTTCAATAACCCATAAATGCTGCTGACTTTAAGCAGCTCTGTGCAGTGAAGTAGGACAAAAATCCTTTACGGCGTTGTGAGACTGATCAACTAAAACTGACCTGGGCAAAATAAGAATCATGGTCCAGATCCGGCACGATGAGTCTTTCAATCCGTCCATCTGCCCCTTCTAAAAAAAAATACAAATTATACCCATAACATCCTGTACAGGTATCGCATTTCCTGCTGCACAGTTATTCCAAAAATAATTAAACATCTGCTGACTCGTTCTGACAGTAAAAAGCAGTAGCCAACTCCAGTGCAGATCTGAGCTATCAGCATAAAATACTTTAATTTTGAAATTACAATTGTAGTTGCTATGAACGTTACTGTGGACCAGCAGGGGAACACATGTACTAAATGCCAATCATTCTTCCACACAGGATTGTGGCTGGTAAACTAGCAATAAAATAACTGACAGCAGGACATAACAAAACAGTGCCTCCCAGAGCTCTCTCAATGAAGACACCTCTCCAAGGATTAAGACTCAGAAGCCTGGGGTACCCTTTGGGTCAAGCTACATACATTGCGTGAACCACCATTTTCCATGATGAAATTTGAAAGAAACTGTCCAAGTAAAGCCCTCGTAACTAACAAGAGGGGCTACGGATTGCATAAAGAAATCACCCCAAGTGTTGCTATAAAATACATATTAATTAAATGCAAATAAACTAAGATTGTTATTTTGAATAACCAAAAATGTTTTGAAAAGAATTAATGGATCAAGAAGTGATTGGCCTGCAATGTGTGGCACTGAAAATGTAATTATTTCCCATCCCTTGTCAGAAGGTTGTGGCCATTGCAGCCCAACCGGTCATAAGAGTGTAAGGGGGTAATCCGCTTTTACAGGAGGTTTTGGGTGTTGCAGAACTTCAGGTATCAACAAATAATTAATAAAAGGAACACGAGTGAACAAGTCAAACGCTGTTTATATCACTGTTTCATTTGTTCACATGTTCCCTTTGTTTAATATTTGTTATCTTCACAAAAATGGGCAACAATGGAACATCTTGGTCAATTATGATTCAACTCTTTGTGCTGAATTAAAAGTGAGAAATCTGGGGGAACCCAGGCCCCACATAGATGTTTTCCGGGACAGGGAGGCTAGTCAGAACTGAGGAAAAGATGAACAGAACAAGGTTTAGACAGATCCTTGACACAAACCTGCTCCAGGGCCCTCAGGACCTCAGACTTGGGCAAAGTATCCGTATCTGTATCAGGATTTGACCAAAATCGCCTTGGTCAATCGAGACTCGAATGATCTCTCTGGCAAATCAACTGTTAATAACGTAAAATAATAACGTAAAATGTATAGACAATTGCACCCTCCTCATCCTTCCTGACTGATTCTCCTCTAGTTTTGCGTTTTCCTGGTGTCCTTGTCACTACGGGTAGCGTGAGTCGATACCTGCAGATCATCCAGGTGGCACTGGCCATCCAGCTCCTTCAGGACGGCACATCCATGCATGCCGTCGCAATAAGCTTTTCTGTGTCTCCCAGCAGTCTCAAGATAACGGAGATACCAAGAGACAGGGACTGTTACACGAGGAAAGCAGGACAGGGCCATAGAAGGGCATCAACCCAGAACCACTATCTGCGAGGAGGAACAGGAGGAGCACTGCCAGAGCCCTACAAAATTACCTACAGTGGACTGCTGGTGCTCATGTTTCAAACTGTCAGAAACAGACTCTGTGAGGGTGGCATGAGGGCCCGACCTCCTCTAGTGGGACAAGGGCTCACAGCCCAGCGCCGTGCAGCAGGATTGGCATTTGCCAGAGAACCGAATGGGCAGGACCATCATTGGTCTCCTGTTCTCTTCACAGACTAAACACGTGACCGACATGAAAGTCTGGAGACATCATGGTGAACCTTCTGCTGCCCCCAACATCATCCAGCATGACCGGTTGGGCGGTGGGTCAGTGATGGTCTGGGCAGGCATATCCTGGGAGAGTTGCACAGACCTTCAAGTACGAGCCAACAATAATCTGACTGCTGTTTGGTACTGGGATGAAATCTGGTGCAGTGGGCTCAGGGTTCCTCCTGGTACAGGACAATGCCCGGCCTCATGTGGCTGGAGATTGTAGGCAGTTCCTGGATGACAAAGACATGGATGCCATTGACTAGCCATCACGTTCCCCAGACCTGAATCCAATTGGGAACCTCTGGGATGCTGTGTATCGGTGCATCTGGCGGCGCCAAGTAGCCCCACAGTCTGTCTAGGATCCCTGATCCAGGTCTGGGAGGTGATCTCCCAGGACACCATTTGTTAGAAATTAATAATACTTTCTATTAGTGCTACATCATTGTCACAATAGCAGCACGTCTATTTCTTTAGAGGGATGGATTACACTATCCCAGATGCCCTCAGCAAAGGACTGGTCTTTAATTAGCTACTTTTAAAGTCAGTTTCTGCCTTCAACTTGTGTAACATGTTCATAGGTCAAGCAGACGGTGTTCACCAGCTTATCGTTAGCCCCTGCCACACGCTTGTACACAATCTAGATCTGATCTAGTTAAAAGTATGAAATTCACAGCCAACTATTTGTCAGGTCAAATATCAAATGCTTTAAAGGCGCTGGATTTGATTGTTAAATTTCTATCTAGTGATCTAGCTACGTGGTTAGATTTGCTAACAGCGGACAACAGTAATGAATGCCACCTGGCTCAAAAGCTGTCCTGTCTAATAACATTTGTTTTGCAATTGCAGGAAACTGTGAAAAGCATTTATGAGTTAGTCATCGAACTTTGCATTCTGAGTCGGTCCTGATAATAGTTCCTGAGAGAATATAAAAACAATGTATAGCCTTGCTAACCTTCGGGTTACAGAGGGTAAAAGGTTTTCAAGTAGCATCCCTTGTGCTCAGCGCCAGAAGCTGGGACAGGGGGCAGCCAATGGCTGGGGCCCTAGATCAGTCCGAAAAGGGGCAAATACTTTTTTTCACAGCACTACAGGAAATTATCAAATACCCTTTCTGTTGACTAAATTCAACCCTCATTGACCTCAATAAAAACTAATTCCAATTGGTTTACCTTTTTGATGCATCTTGTTTTGAGAGGCATCGAGCTGCAGTCCTGCAAAACCACCTCACACTAAACACTACCTGTCACTAAACTCCTTCCGTTTATTCGTTTCCTTTTTATTTTTGAGGGCACCAATCTTACACAACAGGGAACATGTTGTTTCCTTTTTGCTTTTGAGCGAGCAAACTAGAAAAAAATGCATGTTGATTTATTGATAATGCCAGCATTTAAATGGAAAATACATTTCAGATGTAAAGGCTATTGTAGTCAATCATAACACTGTATTCAACTGGTCTGAAGCAGGTTCAATAACGTTAGCTAGGAAGGTAACTGGTGTAAAAAAATAAGACATATGACTAAAGTTGCCAAAGCATTGCAGAAGTCGTTTTGGTAAATCCACATGTGTTACTTTCATCAGTCTGATTCTAACAGATGAGCCAGTAACATTCATCGGAAAGGATAAAGTCTCAACCACTTGACCAAATAAAAATAGGCATACCTTTTATGTTAATGTACATGCCCTTACAAACTTCATAAAAGGAAGTGTGTTTGGATGCATCCTCTAGCCTTCTCTATGGTTGCCTCTTCCCCTCTGTTCTCCTCATACTAATCATGTGACAGGAAATGCAACAGGGAAATTAACTGGGGTACTGTTCAAGATCACTAATCAGTAGCTCACTTTTTCAAAACGACTTCTATACACGACATAGGAAATCCCAGGCTTCCAATCAACCTTCTTATGCATCCGATCTGTGTGATATGCTAAAGAAAAAGTTTCATATGTTGTGGTTGGAGGAAAGGTGATCGTATCGGCAGGATGGTTGTGGTTTCTTAAAAAGTAACCAAATGCATTATTAATCCACCCAAGAGAATAAATATACTGCAAAAAAATACCCAAATGTGATAGAACCCAGTCAGTGATACAGATATAGGAAGGAGACTGCAGTGCAGCACTGTGAACGCCATTCTGCATTAACATGACTCCTTCCCGCAAAGGGCTTGGACAAGCAACGTTCCTCCAACAAGATTTATCAGATAATGCCTCTATCTTCACAACAAAAGTCTAATTTAACGAAACCTTTGGGATTTAAACGGAACACGTAAAAAATGAATTACACAGGCCACATCCATCACCTACCTCTACTTCCCATTTGGTTATGGCATGTGACCCATGCAGTCAATAGGAGATACCTTTCAGGCATTAAGTAATTATGCCCTATGCATGTGTCCACTCCTCTGCTCTCAAAGCCAGGACAATTTGGTCAGATTAAGTAATGCTCCTTAATCTACTGCTTATGGCTGAAACAGGATGATGCGAAGTGAAGAGATTCTCAACACCTGCATATCCTCTTCAATTACGGAAGATTCCAGCCATTGGACTATAAACGCAACTCACGTTGCCATACCATGTCTAGCTCTACTTATAGCTGATGATCCCAAAAACACGGGTCAATACACGAAAAGCCTACCACATGTGGCACAAAGCTCTCCCTATCTTCCTTTTAGGTCTGTGCCCTTGAATACACAAATCTAGTTGAACCTCTACGTTCGAGTGCGAGGACACCGGCTCCTCCACTTTAGGCAGCCGGATAACGATGTCAGACTGCCCTGACATAATTTGTATCGCGACACCTACAAACGAATGGTTGAAAACTTTAAATTACTAATATAATCAATGGATACCCGATAACCCTCTGTAAATATCACAGGAAAGGTAGATGGGGTCAGTGTCAGAGAGCGAACTTGAAGACCACAATCCGTGGTTCAGTTCCGTTCCCACCCGGTGCCCAGGCCTTCTGGTGAAATAATTAGCGGCGAAATAGAGGGAGGAGATGCAACCCGACTGCGCCATTGTTATTACAGGAAAAAATAATCATAAGTTATTCGCGACTATTCGTGAGCCATGTGAGGTTTAGACGCATAACCAACAACTGTGCAGTACAGCAACATGTATAATTCACGGTTCAATCCTCAATGCTGCTTCAAATGTCAAATGTGATAGACGGCTACATAATCAGAAAAAAACAACCGTGCTGAGGCGAAAATCCACCATTAATCAGTAAACATTGTTTTCTTAACTGCCAGAAAACCAAAACAAATGTAGCTATTGTTTTTCTGATACCGGTGTAACGTCCACCTTTAATTGGAAAGTTACCCCAGAGAAACTACCCGGGGCAATCACAAAAGATATGTTGCCACTCGAAGGGGGGCGCTATAATGTTACATATCTGCCCTATTTTTGTCATAAAAATAGTTGACAGACATAAAGCATATTTATTCTCAATGTGTTTCTTTTTTACAAGACTAATCCAAACCTGAGGGGGTAACTTCATATTTTTAACAAGGGCTACAATTTGCCCCCCTTCCGTCAGCAAACAGCATTGCCTCACGTCCGCCATTAGAGAGCGAGCGAAACAATACGAGAACGTTATAGTACCCTGCCACGGCAGAGAGGGGGAGAAAATCTCAGGCGGGGTAAAAATTGACTGCTAAGTCGTCACAAATGTTGACTTTATACCATAGCAGAAGACTCAATGGAGCCAATGGACACCAGTCTAACACCTCAGCTAGTTGTTGAAAGTTTGACTAATTAACCGTAAAATGTAAATAAAACGTCTCGGAAATTCTTACCGGAGTAGAGCTCGAAACGATATAGCGCCACTTTTGTGCCTTGACATACATCGACAAACGCATGCGCATCAACGTAGAGACGTTCTTGTCTGCGCGTGGGAGGATACTGCCAACCAGAGCCTTCTCGGTTTTCGTCGTCGCGCAAGCGCACGATGTTCAATCAGGAGTAGTGCTGTCGACAATTAAATTGCTCTCGTATAAAGCATCTCTCTTAAAGTTAGATATTTACGTTCCCCACTACCATTAGCCACTCACATAACATATCAGGCAAGAATTACGCATTTTACTTTGACATATGGTGTTTTTTACGGTTGGACCGCAATCGAGTTCGCGTTGACCACATTGTAGAGATCCAATCAGCATTCACTCTGGTCAAGGTTGCGTTCAATTCCAAGCAGCACTCGTTCAAGGCATTACATAATGATTTTTAATACAAGATTACGCCGTGTCAAATGTGTCAATTTTAAATAAATCAAACTGTCAGACAAACACTATATCAATCAGCATATGGGGAGATTTTAGAAACCGAGTCAAATGCGCTTGAGCACATCTGGTAACTAAAAATAAATAATATGAATCCTATGTTCCTTACACTTTGATCATTGTATTGGTGTGCATTGAGCTGTGCGGCAGACAAATACATGTTCTCTACAACAATTTCAGAACCGTGGTCTGGCAACGAAACAGTGGGGAGAGTGACAAGACTCACATGTTGAGAAAGCACGGGCACTTTTATAAACCACACAGGACTAGAGGGCGTCTAAAAATGGCGGATCAGGTGCGTTTACGTGAGATAAAATGTGTTCCTTTTGTCAATAATACGCCCATAACAAAATACAAACTAGGTGTCCATACTCTAGTTGCCTAGATCTACAAACTTACCGAATTAAGCCGAGCCAAGGACATTCAATATTTCTTTCATGGTGATGATGCTATAACGGCGATATTTGTATCTGTCAAGAGTTTGCTCTTATGCGGAATGATTCAAGATCCAGTGATTCTGACTCAGCTCTAAACCTTTTTAAGACTGACTAAACGGGAAAAAAAACTGTCCCTAGACTTCACTGTGTGGGGCATTATATCGGCATCCTTTCATGGTCTAACTATCCCTAGTGGTGAATGTGTGTATTGCAATCAAATAAGTGTGTGGGTGTGTGTGTTAATGACATTATTTTTTGAGGGGATAGTTACATTTTAGGATTACGGCAAAATGTACCATTGCTCTAAAGTTAAGCGTTACAGGTAAGCATCACTGGTTAGGGTTATGCATAAAGTCTAGGTTAAGATTAGGTATACATGTTTGTTCATTGAGGTTAGGGTTACGATTAGTAAAAGTAATAATTTTGAAGGCAATAAATTATTTTGGTGTCCCCATTTAGATAGCTAAGGAAACACTGTATGTTCTTGTATTGCATTGTATAAGAGGATCAGAGGTCTTCTAAAGTATAATAAACCAAGGAAAATACACACAACTAAAAACATTTTGTCCATTCCGTTAGAAAAGCTATTTTTGTCTTAGGGAATAGGGATAGGATTGTGGGGTTAGAAGTTACAATTAAGATCCGGATTTCAGGGTCATGGTTACAGCACAAAGGTTAGGGGAAGTAGGATGTTCAATGTAAATCCATTGTTACTCACCAAAAGGTCTTCACTGGCAATGTGCTTTCGGTGTTTCTGTGTGTGTACGTGTGTGCACGCGGCTTGTGCACACTTACTATATTAGGCCATCATTCATTTGTGTACAGTGGACTGTTGATGATACAGGGTGTGTCAAAAATGAACAGCCAATCTTAATGAGGTGATCTGTCAAATTACCTAAGCACCCAGTTAACGCCTTGGCTTTGATCAGCAAACAAACTCAACCTAGTAACAAAGACCTGAGTCCACAATTGGTCAATACAGTGCTTATTATATCATTAAGACCCATTATATTAATATGCTATTAAGATATTATTAATAGACATTTAAAAGTTGACTACCGGGACTATATTTGTGGGTTTGAGTACAGGCTCAAAATGTCCAGAAACACGTCAGTCTTATCTTGTTCTGGGAAATTCCATGCAGAAATGACCAAGATCTTGTACAACGCTGTGTACTAATCCCTTCACAGAACATCATAAACGGACTAACCAGATTAGAAGGAGCGGGAGGCTGCTGGTGCTTGACACCAATTGTCAAGCATGGTGGAGGCAATGTAATGTTCTGGGGGTACTTTGGTGGTGGTAAAGTGGGATATTTGTAGAGAGTAAAGTGATCTTGAAAAAGTAACGCTATGCCATACCCTGTGGACAGTACTTGATTCGAGCAAATGTTCGCCTACTACAAGACATTGACCCAAAGCACAGATCCAAACTACGCAATAACCATTTAGGGAAGAAGCAGTCAGATTGTTTTCTGTCAATAGGGGAGCTTCCAGCACAGTCACCTGATCTCAACTTTATTGAGCTGTTGTGGGAGCAGCTTGACCGTATAATACGTCAGAAGTGCCCATCAAGCCATCCAACTTGTGGGAGGTCTTTCAGGAAGCATGTGGTTAAATCTCATCAGATAAACAAATTAACAACTAGAATGCCACAGGTCTGCAAAGCCACAAGTGGAGGATTCTTCAAAGCAAGCAAGGATTGAAGAACACAATTATTATTTCACTTAAATGGATTTATTTTCTGACCTCGTCAATGACTATATGTCCTTTATCACATTGAATGATTGTCTCACAACAACATGGTGCGCAAGACACCTGGGTGAATGTGTTATTGGTTGACGACTGATTGGTAGACCACGCTAACTAAGCACACGACCCACTTGCCCGGAACTTCTCACAACTTCTATAGAAGTTTATGTTGGCCAAGTCCGACGAACCGTTCCAACAGCCCATTCACAAATACGGTCAGAATGGGAATTAGATTAGGTAATTAGTAAATGTATATTTCTGCCATGTCTCATCTATCTCACACGCCTTGTAAACATTTGTGAACAGTTTATACAAACAGTGATACAGAGTCACAGTCAAAATCAAACACAGTAAAGGTTGATGTGGACCACCTATTGTACACCAGCAGGTTTTTGCTGACCAAGGCAAAGTTCAGCATACCATTTCATTCTTAGCATAAGATGCATTTGTTCTAGTACTCCAGCAGGGGGCGCACCATGTCAGCATTACCTTTCAAACGCCATGCTAGCGCTGTGAGAAGAGTCTGATGGCCAGTTACGTTTTAAATTGTCTTTAGCCGGTGTATTTTAAAAAGTTTTTCAGCTGTTCTGTTCAGGAAACCGTTAATACATTCAACACAGGCTGGTTGTTCTTGTGTTGCCTTTCTCTGCAGTGTGCATTAGTACAGTGGCGTCTTTCAACCATCTATTCACCTTCAACCCCCTTCACTAGCACTCTCAGGGTGTCATCCTGTCTCCATGACAAATACCTAAAGATAATTTGTTTTCCCCAATTCCAAAAAGGTGTTAAAATGTATAGGAGCATAAAGCACTAATCAATTGTGCTGACAGATTCCTAGTATTACAAAATTCTAAATCAAACCATGTCAAGACTATGGTAAATGTCTGTTATTGGTACAATTTTAAATCCTTATTGGAACAATTATGCTATATCAAGAGGGCTCTATAAACATTTTGAGAACTGAAATAGTTTTGAAACATCAAGTAGCTATTTATTAATACAATTATAGTATTTTACAATAAACAATGAGCACCAGGGAGAAACAAAAGGCAGCTTAATAAATACATTTTGGTGAATAAAAACATCTAAGCAATTACATCCATATCATTAAACAGTAAAATAGGTGGTTCATTTTTTAGTAAAAATCAATAGAGCTGCTAATACTAAACCATTTATTAAAACAACCATAATCCAATTTTTTTTTTTTTTACTTCAGACTGCAACATTATCTAGTCGGCAACTGGATGCTGTGAAATCAATATGGTTGAGAGAGTAGTGAATAACAGCAACAATAATATATTAAGTTGAAATGTTTGTCATTCAACAAAAGGCACACAAAAAACATTTGTAGCGGAGACATAATCCAGATACAAATTTTGCAGGACTATGGTACAAGCTGAATTGGACCTGTGTGATTCTTAATTCAACACCCAGAGCAAAAGGAAACACCTTTATGGCCAAAACAATAGTAACTTTATCCGTATTACCTTTTGGTCAAAAGCGGCTTGAAGAACCAACAAAAATCTAATTAGATAAAGTCACCCAACCTCCATTAACATGAAGGTTAATGAGGTGTCAGTTGCAGCACGTAGTTAGCGATGGCATACATGATTCTGACCTGGCAGGGCCATTAGCACACCTGTCCCAACCTCAACTACCAACCAACATTGATATGCGTCTTTCGAATGTTTATTTGCACAGTACTAGTGGTAGAAGAGAGAATAATTGCGATTCAGCCACATTGGGCGCTTTGTTAGGATACTGGTCTCTGATATTGCCTAATTTGATCAAACCTGAGGTTTGACCAAAATGATTGCCTAATTTGGTCAATTGGCTCAATTGAACTAAATTAAACCTAACTGGTCTTTCAGGCCAGTTGTAAAAACAATCCCGCAGCACTCTAGGAAAAGGGTTGTCTACCCTGGTAGGTCTACTGGACTTTCCCCAGCCAATGAAGCAAGCAAGCCTAACTCTTTCTCAGATAGCTCCATCTTGTAACGAAAAGATATTAGACCTAAATGAAAATATTCACAAAAATATCAAGTTTTAAATCAATGATAAAACTATAGCATTAAGAAATGATGAATATATAAATTACAGCAGCTGATACACAGCAGTAGTTAGGAATATTAGCTAACTAGCAAATGTCATTAACATGAGTAAAAACCAAGATAATCATGCTTTAAAACTAAACTCATGGAGGTAAACTTGTATAACATGTATTCATGATCTTTTAATGTAACAAACACATCAACTGAGCTGGAGGTATATTTCTAGTACTGAAAATATGTGATTGGTGGATTTCATGCCACACCAAAATCATCCAATACAACTTTTCACAACTTAGAAGCTGAATGTTGACATCAGACTACTATCAGGAATAACCCGCAGAAATCCTTGTTGCGTTGGTCAGACATTTGAACTCAAAACCTAACATGCACAGTGTCCAAGTAAGAATATGCATGAAATGTTGTACAGGCTCTTCAATTTGATGTAATAGATGAGCAAATAAACATCACAGTCAATAATCTACACTGATGTTTCACAAAATGTATTTATCAGAAGTCATTTTATGTTCTGCTGGAACAGCAACACTCTCCCCATCCTAAAAGACTTGATCAAACCAGTTAACGGGTTTGATGATCAGTTTTATACACACAATTGCTGTTTAAGTGATCAGTCGCTGAAATGTGTTGGTAAATCATTATGCTATTGATATCAATACAACACATCTTAAAAATATGTAACGGTAACTTTCACAGAGACATTTCTTTTTTTACATGAAGCCCCTTCAAAGAACTGTATTGTGGAATTCCATTATTTCCTATTTAACTGATGTTTAATAAAGGATCACAAACAACAAAATGTCGGATCCATGTGTCACCTGTCATCATGTGAACCGCCAAAAACCTAAATGGATAAAAGGTTGCTTAAATTCATATCGGACCATTGGTGCAAATCAAAATAGCTACAAATCTTCACATCTTTTACTTAGCACTATTTGGATAATAATTATAACCAGAGGAAGAGTGGTGAAACTGCCAGGTAGAGGACCCAAGTATATCTTACCTCCACGCACAGTGAGAAAGTTTTGGGGGCATAGAAGAATCCAATGGCCAAAGGTGAAGAGTTACAGAACTCTGCAGCATCTCTGGATCACAAAGTCCACAACGTGATACCCCACCACATCAACAGCCATTTTGAAAAAGTTGCCAAGAAAAAGAACGACGTTATTGAAAGTGCATGGAGTTTGCTATCCAGCCTACGTATCAGCATTGAAATGGGGTGCTAGGCCCAGAAAAAACGACAATAAAACTTTGCAGACGATAATATCGTAGATGGCTAAAACGCAGAACAGGATGTCGGTGCAAATTCGTTCCGTACCACATCGTAGATGGGTTCCATCTTAGCATCTATCACGATGCACGTCCATCCAATAAGTCAGATTAACGTGCGAGATCCCTCCCATTCCACTGACAATATTAACTTGCAGGCACCTAACCCAAGAGTCTCTAGTGTGTGATGGATCAAGGATATCCCTGCTGATGATTGAAAGTGCTTGAGTTCTTTTGGACCCATGTTTTTCGGTCAATTATTTTGAGAATGTTTATGCATAACAGGAATTGAAAGAATTGAAACGGAAACATAAGATGGGTTTTTGTTTTAGAGAACCAGCAGTTTAGCCAATCCTTTCCTTCACTCATCAAGGATTTAAACTGTGCTTAAAGTTGTTTAAACACCTATTGATTAATGTTATGCAGCATTAATCTATAATTTGTAAATTATAGATTTGTAGAATAAAGTTGTTAGTAAGATCTGCTTAAAATGGGACTTAATTTGTCAGAAAGTGAGCAAGGATGGTCACATTTGAAAAACGTTATAGGTACAGATACACAGGTGGATCTTCTGGAAGTCCCAGTGGCACCCCTGGTTTCAGATGCACTTCTGGATTCTGTGGCACCCCTGGTTTAGGAGTCCTTATACTTGGTTTTTCATGGTCCATATTTTGTTTGCCTGAAATATGCCTCCTGCACATTGTCATTAATGTGTTACGAACATAGTTCTTGACATCTTTCCATGTCCTGCTTTGTAGCGCTGGTTCAGCCGCGATACATGCGTCACATTCCCTTTTGCCTGGAATCTTCATCAGTTTCGTGAAATCTCCCAGCTGTCGCCTTACTGCAGCACGAGCCTCGTCACTCCACATCTTCTGCTTCCTTGGTGTCTTTACAGCTACTGGACCTGCCTCCAGCCGTTCCTCCGGACCTTCCCCAAGCATAATCGCTGCTCCACTAACCCCTTCCACAGCTCCATCTTTGGTTTCGGTTGGCTTCTTCGCAGCTCCTTTCTTTGTCCGTGTCCTGGGATCCCTTCTAATAAGCCCCTTCTTCCTTTTAATGGAGTTCACTGTGTTGTACACATAGTTTTTGACGTCCCTCCACGCCCGGTCTTGTAGAGCTGGCTCATTGCGCAGGCACATCTCACAGTCCTGTTTTCCGGGCACCTCCATCACCGAAATAAAGTGTCCCATCTGGCGCCTCACAGCCGCTTTGGCTGCGTCGCTCCACGGCCTCTGTTTCCACACCTTAACAGTGGCCCCAGAACCGGTTCCCGTGGAAACCGTCCCCAAAGGAACCGCATCCGCAGGAGTCTGAAGTGTGGGCGTTATGACCGTGCGCACCGGAAGTGTCTGGGCAGAATATGTTTCAGCAGGATGCGACCGGGCAAGTTGGGTCTCCGCAGGATACGTCCCGTCCGGATAGGTCCTTGTAGGATTCACCCCCGAGGCATAAGGCCTGGCAGGAGACGAGAGAGCATAAGGACTTGGAAGGTATGATCTTGTAAACTGCGTTGCAGCGGTGTCGAGCCTGGCAGGATGGGTCTCACCGAGGCAGGTCCCTGAACCATATGGACTTGCTGAATAGGTACCTGAAGAATGGGCCCTTGCAGTAACTGCTCCTGCTGAATACAGGTGTGCTGAATGGGACCCCGACGGATAAGACTTCTCAGGATCCATCCCAGCATAAGACCTTGAGGCCTGCGCCCCCAACTCATTAGACTTAGCAGAATATGTCTCTGTAGGGTAAGTGCCTATGAAATAAAAGACAGAAGAGAAAGGATTTATGAACATGTGTTGTTATCATACAAATATATTGTGGAGAACGTGATCATTAAATCTATTTTTCATAGAACCTGAATGTGGATACCTGAAATGCCACTATATGTGGTTGTAATATATAAACTGGTGTCGGTTTCCTTTCTACAAATGTTTCTCTGGGGAGGGGGAAACTTTTAGGCAACATCAGGATTTTTTTAATTAAACGGAGGGCCACATTTGTTTTGTAATTTGTGAATCATAAATGATTTGCAGGTCACTAAATAATTAGAACACTTAAACAGTAGGTCTATTATAATGTCAATATGTAAATGTAAATAATTTACATTTAGATTCAAAATGTGCAGGAATGGGCAGTTGACATGTTTAACTTCCCCTGAAAACGATTTTATTACACGCTAAGAGCCTTGTAGAATTGCCTTGAAGGTTGTATTTGGCCCACAGGCCGTAGTTTGCCACCTCGAGTTGAAGCAATATTGTCACCAAAATCATATTGTGTCCACCCTCTTTTAAAGGAGATCCAATCCTTCTCCCTTAATAGAGAGTGAACACAAATCTGACAGTAAATTAGTCTGGGGTACTAAAATAACACGAACAAAAGATCATACAAGAGCAAAATTAACTAATTCTTATATTATTGTTTTAGCCCAAAACCAGCCCCAAAAAACATAATGAAAAGCTTGATTAGTTGAAAAGATAAAGTTGGTGTTTTGGTAAAACTGCTGTTGCTAACAGTTTAGTTTCCTCCAGTACAGACCTTTTGGTTCATATTTAACCAGGCTGCCAATAAAACTGGGGTGCTGTACACTGAAGTTAGATTATATATTCATTATAAAGACATTATTAAATATTTTGAAATGGTACAAAACTTCTGTACAACTTCTGCTTCCAGTAAGATTTAATTTTACCCTAGAAGGAGGAAATAACCTTTTATTTAAAATACCCAATAAACCAACATACCATGTGTAGCGACAACCATTTCCTCAGATGGGCCTGGAATTACAACAGGAACCTGATCCATTGCAAGCAGCAATTTACTGATTTCTGCTAGATGAGCTGCATTTTCAGGTAGTCTGTAGTATTCTTTGTGGATCTGGGTGTCATGTCCCAATAACTTTGCCACTTGATCCAATTCACTTTCATTCAAGTTCAGTATTTGGCAATGTATAGCCACCTCTTTCCTTACGGTTGCATGGATCAGACTTTCAGGATTGTTCGCGTCACACTCATGAGCAAATTTCCTCAGACAGTCAGACCCTCGGACGTAACTTGCTGCATCCAGGCTTCGTGCAAAAACATAAGGATTTTCTTTTGACACTCCAACCTGGTCTCTGTTGGCAATAAGGATGTCAAGAGATGAGATCATCCTGTCTGTTAGAAGGACCGGCATTGTTCTACCGTTTTTGCCTTCTATTTCCACCCTGGTTAATTTGTCATCACCAAGCTCTTGCTCCAGCCTTGAGAGGCTATTGAAAATGTCTGCACTAGCTGGAGCTTTTTTCCTGTTGGTGAACGTTTCCAAAAGCATTTTTGCAACCTCTCCTGTTCTTTTTCTGTTAAAAAGAGCAATCTGTGCTAGAAGAGTTTCATTGAGCTTTTTCCAGACAGCGTTGGTGGGGTTCTCAAGCAATTCTTGCTTTGCCGTGTCCTCTGCAACCTTGAGAAACTGTTGAAGTTTGATCAAATCCTCAGTTAGTGAAGACACATCAACTTCATCACATTGAGTTGCAGGGTTAAGAGACAGACTGGAAAAACATTTATTCCAATCATTTTCAAGAAGTTCAATGAACCTTTTCGCTTGTTCCTCTGCCTCACCGTCCTCAGTCATACGACTCTCTCCAAAAGCTATTTCGGTTGCTCTTTTCAAGGAATAGCCAACCTTTAACGGAAGTGACGGAGTCTTGTACCGATCCGAAGCAGGATCAAAACCACTCATTTTCCTGGCAGCATGAACGGCCAATTTGAATTTAGATGGTACACATACTTCATGTAGATATTGGACACCACAGTCCATCTCATTTACAGTAAGCACAAATCTAGCCAATTCCCTCATTTTGGATCCAATGTATGTAAACTGAGACCTGGCATGACCATGTTTTGCAGATAATGCACTGCCATATTTACATATCAGAGGATCGTTCTTTATATGGCATAAGATGTCATCTTGATTCATATTGTGGATGATTTCCTCACATCCTCCAGTAGAGTAGACAGGCAATGGAAGTAGTCGAGAGGACTCGGCTTGGACTCGCACTCTTTTTCCACCCTTCCTTTCATCTTGTCCTTTCCTGGCTTTACAGGAGCCCTCATGCTTCCATAAATCTATTTTGTTAAAAAAACCCAAGCAGTGTTGGCAGGGCAGGCTATCACGCACAGAAACACCATCACAAGAGGGTCTTTTCTTATTCACAACTTCCCCGTCTTTACTTTGAAGAACTTCAAAGTTGTGTTCGTAGTTGCCTTTGTTTCGAAGGTGGTCCAGTAGGAGAGACCTGATTTTGGAGAGTTTTGGGAAGCTGATAGCATGAGCAACAGCCGCTTCATCAGCATGAACCTTTTCTAAATGCCTTGCAATTTTGTTGTGTGGTTCACTGCAATACAGACAGAAATGTTTCTTGTCCCATTTTCTTTCATCTGTGGCACAACTGGCGCTGACAGCCATTTTTGTACTGGAACGTAAGCTGGACCGTGTACCTTTCCTTGGAGCGAATTTTTTGCGCTGAGGTTTTCTAGCTTGTGCTGACTTTTTGGGGGAAGACTCAACTGCGTCATTATGGCAGCGGTGTTCTGCATTGGATTGAAGAGGATCTGGTCCACTTAGGCTGTTGGAATCCAGAGTTCTGTCTTCTGCCTCATCGGAAGAACTGTCATCGTCACTTGAGCGGTTTTCTTCAGCGCTCTTCTTTATGTCACATAAAGCTTTCTCCATGTCACACAAAGTCTTCTCCACCACACGTGAATTGCGGTCACAAGGGACTTCCTTCTTGTGTAATGGACCATCCCGGTGTTCCCCGTCCATCACTTAGTAGGCAGGTACTACCTGCACCCACACAAACACAGAATTGGTTATTGGAAGAGACCTAGCCTAAGCTATAGTGAACATAGTCTGTGGCAGCCATGTTGGAGTTCATGCATGCAACCTGTGAGAGCGTGATGAAATAACAATATAGGCAACTTTCATTGAAACAAGCAAGTTTGTTTCAGAAAAGTGACTAATAAACGCCCCGTTGAGACTGTTATTAGCATGTACCAAGGCCATGGCAAGAAAAACATGAGGAACGACAAATGAAACCGGCATACCAACTTAATCTGCAAAAAAGGGGGAAAGGCACAATGTTATGGTCTTAAACGGCTGCCACTGGAATTGGATCGCCTGTTTTAATTATGTGACTGCTGACAGCAAGAGTGTAAATGTGTGAAGTGAATTCTAAAGTGTTATGAAACCTCGTGTCCATTTAAATACAACCAAGGCGTTTTAAGGACACAAAGTGTAATGTTCTTGACTGGCCTAGCCAAATTGATTCCGAGCATCTTTTTCACTTGCTGAAGACAAGACTGAAGGTTAAAATGCCCCAACACAAGAAGACTGCAGTACCAATCTGGAATACATTAGATAACAATAACATTTGGCAATGTGAAATCAACTGGACCTAATAAAAACGCATACATTTAATGAACAAAATAATCGAATTCATCGAATTTGTGGGAATAGCAAATCAAAGTAAACACTACGTTGTCAGCAGTCGTGTGGGACGCTAAATTTACAACCATCACTCATCAATCGTTTAAAGAGGCATGGTGCAGTTGTGACAATAAAATAGTTGACAGAACGCAACATATTATTGACATCGTTAATGCAAATCGGAAGAGGTAACTGAAAATTTTGAGTTTTGCTCTCCTTCCCACAACAAGCAGTCAGCAACACGTCCGCCATTAGAAAACCAGCGAAACAATGCAACACAGGGGGCATTGGGAAGAAATCTTAGGCAAAACACTGTTTCAAGTCTTTAAAAACGTTGACTTTATAACACAATAAGAGATTCCACATAGCCCAAGGATACCTGTCTAACGCCGGAATAAGCTGTCGAAACTTCGACTAATTAGGTGCAAAATGTATATAAAACGACTCTTAAATTCTTACCGAAGTACTGTAGAGCTTGAAACGATAGATAAAACGCCCCCTTTGTGTACTGACACGCATGCGCATTCACGAATTCCTATCTATAATTTTACGGCGGGTAAAAAACAGTCGTATAAACTACACGACCGCCTACTTTATGAGTACGCAACCGTATTAAAGAAAACAAAAACCGAGAGGATATAGCGTATATACCACCCTTTCCCCCAAACCTACTTCTTAACACACATTAGGACCCTCCCAATCACACGCGAAAACACCCCATAAACAGGCACCTGGGTCTGTGGTGAGGGGTATAGGTCTATCCTGTATCCCCAGAAATCAACTTCATGGCCAGCTTTTTAGACTCCTAACAGCCAGTGCCTGCATCCTCACCATGTTGCATCAGTCTGGCTTTCCACGGGTGTCCACATCTCTCTTGCTTTCCAGCAACCAGACCCGACCAGGGCAACTTCATTCGGCCTCCCCCCGCACAGGACACTCCTTATGGAGTCAACCGCACGATTACCACCAGTGGCAGCAGGCATGCTTACCCGCTACAGCAACACACACTGGCTACATGCGTTTTGCAGATATTTCCTGCACTGTAAATTCATCGGCGTAAGCCTACACAGAACTATTGGGGGAAAAACAACTACCAATAGTAAAGGTATTCCAAGTAAAATGTTTTCCAATTTTTTTTAAAACTACAATATAACTCAGTTGTGTTTTAGATTTCACACACTTATTTTTTCTTTTATCAACTATCAATAATTGTGGCGTAAAAATCCCTGAAAGCAATGACCAACCAGGAAGTCCCCCAGGAATAATTACTTCTATTTTGTGATTATGGCGGGAGCACAAATGAACCTAGTAATTCTAGTCACTTAAGAACACCTTTTTTTGACATTGATCAATGATTTTGAAGTACACATTCAATTTCCTCCATGGGGAGGAGCTTGTTGTCACAGTGCCTCTGTGACAACAAGCTTGGACCCCCATGTGGCCCCCCTAAATGTGGAGTCTGAAATAACTATCACATCATGTTTACTGTATTTGGCCCCCATAACAGAACAACAGGACCCAGCTTGGCCCCCCTGGTTGATATGGTTCAGAACCGCCACTGCAGGGAGGCTAAGGTAAGATTTTGGAGATATGAAAAAGGACAGTAATTTATTAGAAAAAGTGATACCATATAAATCCAATAAATACCCTCCAGGATATGCATTCTGCGATGAACGTCTAATTCTCACATAAGCGGTGGCATATTTCCATCTTTGTCGCTACTTCTGTGATTTAAAAACAATACCTTAAATTCCTATTGCATTATGTTACAGAAGATCCTATACAGGAAACAAACAAAAACACCTCTTAATCTGCGACTTGGAAACACATTTACACTTTATTCATCAGGAGACATAGCCTCATGGTGTCAAGACTGCAGCAGGGTCAGAAGTGGAGCGCACACACCCATCCACCCACCCAAGTACCAGCAGACACCACAGATAGTAATAAAACCATACTATTTTAATGAACTAGGTCTATAGACTTCAGCATAACGCAGGTAAGAGCCTGCACACAAGACATCAGGCAGGTGTGATTGTGTGTCGGTGTGTTAGCTGGGGCTCCAGGATTGGTTCACGTGCAGATTCTTGGCCGAGTTCGACTAAACTAAATAAATCAATGTTAGACCAACTGAGACGACGCACATAAGATGTTGACAGGCCAGTAATGACATTGCATTATACAGAGACAACATACATTCAGAATAAACTAGACATGGGTGCTAACGGTCAATTTCACCCGGTTTTACTGTGTTTACTGTGTTGCCCACAATTATGTCGCTTTTAAGGCAGAAGGAATCCTCATGAAAAATGAAATCCCACATCTTTTAAAAGAAGGATGGCAATTCCTTCATATTACAGTAGATTATCATTGATGAATGTTAGTCCCATATATATCCTATTCCAGCAAGGGGGTCATTACCAGAATTTTCTTTGCATCACTGTAACTGGATTTGCAATCTTGAAGCTCTCATATAGTTCGAGATGAAATAATTAGGAGTCCTCCTCTAATCCCCAAAAACCAAATCTCTCACTTCTAAGGAATGACACGTTAGGCCGTTAGTCAACTAACATCTGGTGCGTCTTGCACCATAACTGTTATGCTATAATTTAACCCACTGTCACAGTGGCAAATGTGTCTAAACAACTGTCATCATTATGGTACAACTCCAGAAACGCAAAATTCAAAAACTCTACATTTAAAAAATATAAAGGTTTAAAATTGTGTAAATGGGCAAAGAATGAACTTGGTCCAAATAATCGTCAGAGAAAAATATACACACTACCTGAAGCATGCTATGAACAGCACTCAGGTCCCAGAAACAGAATAACATTAGGCTATTGGCTTACTCTTCATTTGGATAGTCCAATATAATGTAAACAATCTACGGCAGCCCTCCTTGACCAAGTAAATGCTAGGTGAGATTCAAATAAATCCAGGTTAAAAACAAGGGTAAGGATTACCTGGGTTCCAACATCTGGTTTCCAGGGAAAATGGAAGTCAGCATTGAAGATAGTGTTTCCATAAAATAATAATAATGTTTTCAAGTTTCCTTTGGCCCAGTTGTGGATGGTTAAGGGTTGAAGTTAAGGTAGAAATAAGGGTTAAGGCTATGTTTAGTGGAGATTTGGTTGACATTTTCACAGTTAATGAACATTCACAAAGCATCTACTTAGGACTATCCAAATAAAGGGTTACCGACTAGTGCGAAAACACACACACACACACGCAGAAGTTAGACTTCTTTTCGAATGTTAATTGTACACACAAATATACATGATTGGAAAGGGTTGAGGGTTGCTCTTGTCCTTAACCCTTACTTGTCCTTCATTCCATGTAACAGTCTCTCAAACCCTGGGTGGATGCTGAATGTCCAAATACTTTTTCTGAAAGAAGTAGCCTGGAGTCTGGCTTAAACTGCTCTTCCTGTCGTGTGATTTCACATCTGAGGTTAATGTTTGTTTGAGTGTCACCATGGGGGATGTGGGGGTCAGGTGCTACAAATACATCATTGTAGCTGAACACGGTACGCACAGATGAGAAGCTTCACCTGGGAAGAGAGACGTTGGCATTAATCAAATTAATTCAGAAAACATTATTTACAGAGCCCTTTAAAAACGCGTTAAAGCGCATTCAAGCCTCTAACGCTCTTACCATGACAAGAGCGTTCTGGTTGGGAGTTTTTTGCATACGTACCTTGGCTGTAGGTGACTCTGCTAGGCGAATGAAAAGCTTATTGATGCCCGGCACTGGGCTAAACGAGTAGATGAAGTGACTATCCTATGGGAGTAGGTGAATAAGGAAAGGATTGGTGACAATAATCAGTCAAATAACTGCCAGGTAGAACAGTAAACAAGCTATAATTCAGACCTCCAGGCCATTAGGGGGAGTACTTGGAAAATGGACTCACCAGGAAGATGGGGAGCTGGAACTTGTCATTGAGCACCACTGCATGGACACTGCAGGGTCCGCACAGCCTGGCAGTGATCTCACTCAGGAAGTTAGCGTGGAAGACGAAGAGCAGGATGCCAGAGCCTTGAAGGGGATGGAGACCCACAGAAGTTAGGATGTTCGGGATGAGGAGACCTCCGGGGTTGTGTGATGTTATGATACCATCAACATCATTAGGTTTTATAATATTTGAATTGACTCACACTAAAAACCCTCACTGGTGTAGCAGAAGATATATATTGATCTTATTTATTTGGATGGTCCACTATAATATATAAATTATATTCGATAATAAACACTTGGTAAATCATCTCTTTCTCTCCAGAATACCCCCAAAAATATTGCCCCCCCCCAAAACCCTCCCCTCGTGAGTTTTGCATGTGCATCCTACCCTCTCCAGGTGTGTGAGGTGCTGGTTTATAGCCAAACTCCAGGGAGAAATCTGGTCCTTCACACAGTCTGTGACATGCCAGAGGGAACACAGGCTCCAGCAGGGCCAGGCGAGTCTCAAAATAAGCCCGTATAGTGTCCTCGGCCACACTCGACAACCTGGTGTGTGTTGGGGGGGGGTTACAGTGTTGGCAGCAGTACGTGGGGCAGAGAGCAAACACACGTGACCCGACGAGGACACTCACGTGTGGATGTGGTCCTTGATGAGGTCGTACACCAGCAGGTTGTTGCTGACCTTGGCGAAGTACATGGCTGTGTTCTTGTGTTTGGAGAGGATGTTGCAATCCGCCCCGTACTCCAGTAGGAGGCGCACCACATCCGCGTTCCCCCTCTTACACGCCTGCAGAACAGAGGCTACTGGTGAGGAACTAGAAGTCATCCCGCGGAGCTCCGCAGCGATAAGGACATTCACATACGCCGTTCAACGAGGAGTTAATTCTGTGCTCTGGGGGGGGGTAGATGCTGCTTCCTAATTCAACTGCATCTCTTTATCACATTTGTCTTGATATTTTATCTTCCTGTGTACCTTCATCAGGGCTGTCTCCCCTCCCAGGGTCTGAGCGTTCACATAGGATCCTGCCTCCAGAAGGATTGCAACTGTGGTCAGAAAGTTCTGAAAAGACGGAGGGAAACAGAGCAGGCTCAGAGAATAGACCACGCATTGCAGAACAGTATAGTTCAATCGTTTGTAGCAAGGAGGTCTGTACCAGCCGGCCCGGTTACCTTCTCGGCAGCGTGCATCAGGGCCGTCGTGCCGTTTTTCTGCCGCCCGTTCACCTTCACCCCCTTCTTAATCAGCAGCCTCAGGATGTCATCCTGCCCCCCTGCCGCTGCCAACATACTGAGGGACATGCCACTGGAGTCCTGCCGGACGCAAGACACATACACACATACTCAGACACCTGCCACTGGAGTCCTGCCGGACGCAAGACACATACACACATACTCAGACACCTGCCACTGGAGTCCTGCCGGACGCAAGACACATACACACATACTCAGACACCTGCCACTGGAGTCCTGCCGGAAGCAAGACACATACACACATACTCAGACACCTGCCACTGAAGTCCTGCCAGATGCAACAGACACATATACACCTCCTTTAATTAATGAGGAACAACAGACACATACACACATACTCAGACACCTGCCACTGGAGTCCTGCCAGATGCAACAGACACATATACACCTCCTTTAATTAATGAGGAACAACAGACACATACACACATACTCAGACACCTGCCACTGGAGTCCTGCCAGATGC
>JACXGK010005443.1:0-25394 GCA_016801125.1 Novumbra hubbsi | reverse complement strand
ATGGAGGGCCACATTTGTTTTAGTAATTTGTTAATCATAATTGATTTGGAGGCCAGAAAAGGGCATTTCGTGGGCCGGATGGGACAGCCTCGTGGCGTGCATTTGGCCCTCGGGCCCACCCCTGCTATAAAACAACGTGTTTAAACATGGCACTGATATGTATCAATGCATTACGTCATTGGTTTGTTTTTGAAATAGTTCTTTTTCCAAGAAAAGTTATTGATCTTCATGTGGTCCATTGTTATGACCAAAAGTAAGACAATTACCAAGTTTTAAATGATCAAATTATTATTATTTTCAATGAGGCAAATATGTAGTTTGGATTTGGTTAACTTTCTCAATTGACTGGAATTTAACTGGAATTGAGCCCATCCCTGATATTACATTAAAGGCAGTGGCTGCATTTGGCCTGTGTACAATTTACCACAGTTAGGAAAGTGTCTACCCCCTTTCATTTCAGTAAATCAGGTGGCTAAATGTTTTTGCTGTTTGCGTATCACAGCGTAACAGGAAACGGTCGAGAAACCTTATTTAATTATCTGTGATGCTGTGTATTAAGATCAACTCGTTGGCACTCGTCTTCGGTCGAACAAACCATGTTCTATAGGAAATCAGCCATAGTGGGTGGATTCAGAATTTCTATTGTTTTGTGTTGATTTATTTAAAGTTGTACTTTGGAATACTGTTAATGCTTCATGTTGTCCCAAATCCGTGTTGCATGTACCCAGGACAATGGGGTCATATATGTTCCTACATTCTCTCTAGCAGGAGCTAGAGTATTTATGCTTGTTTGAATTTATTGTCCTGAGGTTATAGTATGTTTCATGTCACCTGGATGTGTCTGCAGTCTGAGTGACAATACTGTATACTATGTTTCACATTAAGAGTAGTTTGATGAGAAGTCGATGACATTGTTTCTGTATCCATTATTTCAGATGCAAGGTAGATGAATGCAAATATTGTTTTGCACTTTTTATTATACTATGTATTTTCGTTGAAAAATTATGTATTGCTGTTAAATTATTTACTGTAATCTACTTTATAGAATATAATTAAGAGATGTCAGCAAATTCATATTAAATGATAGGTAATGTTAAAAGCCCTATACATACTATAATGTGCCAAAGAGATTTTGAATAATAGAAATAGTTAATGTATTTAAATTTAAAGTTTTTAAACATAGAAATTACTTCTCTCAAATCATGTCATCATATGTTAGGAATTAGTATAACAGTTTTGCAAGATCTGTTATCTCTTTTAAGACTTTGTTTTCAGTCTATTGACACAAGTTTTAGAAATTGAACAACAACATAGCTTTAAAGGATTTTTCCAATTGAGCTGACTTTTACAGTGTTTACTTGTAATTCAGTCTGGACTAACATGCACACATTGACTTTAAATCATTGTCAAGCTGCAATGCTGAACTTTTGCTGTAAAGATTGAGTCATTTTTATTATGGTTACAATTTGGTTCCCTCCATAGCAACAATTGTCAGCATAATATTCAGTATTTCTTCTCATGTTCTATGCAGCTGTTTCAACCCCCCTTTGTTGAGGTTGTAGAGAAAATGTAAGTTTGTAAGTGTTTACTATTTAATTCTTTTTGAAAATTAATTTGCTGAAAGTAAGTTTCATTTTAAGTGTTCATATCATTTCTTAATGTGTGGTTCCACAGATGTCATTGATCTGTAATTAACCATACCTATTTGGGAATAAACAAGCTACAAGCTACACATTTAATAGAGCTAATCGTGTGAATAGCAACATATATGTTGTACCAAGTTATTTTATTATTGTTTACTGCTTTGTCTAAAAGCATTTTACTCAATTTACTGGAGCAGTCTTCATGGCGGTCAAGACCTTCCATGATCCCGCTGGAAATAACTTGTTCCTGGATTCTGAGTAGTTTACCTTGACTGCTGCCTAATGCAAAGACTCATTTGTGAGTTTGTGACTGTAGGCCCTAAACTGCCTCAGGCCTCAGGCATCAGCTATCAGCCAACTTCAATAATGTAATTTTATGAGGTTTGCACACAAAACAAGTTTAAGAATTGACCATCCAAAAGGTTGTGGTCACTTAGAAATGTCCTTGTTTTCGGAGAGAAAAAAAAAAAGGTTCATTAAAATAACATCAGATTGGTCAGAAATACAGTGTAGACATTGTTCATGTTGTACATGACTGTTGTATTGCCACATCTACATCTGGAGATGCGCCCTCCTCCGGGCGCGTGGGGATCCGGCGCCCGTCATCGCCGGCTTTCTGGTCACGGTCGTGCGTGTGAGTCCTGTTTTCCCATGTCTTGTGAACGCTCCCTACCCTGGTTCCCTGCACCTGCCGCTCGTCAGCTGTGTATATATACCCCTGTGTTTCCTGTCTGGGTGCGTTGTTGTTACCTGTTGCGCGTGTCCCAGCAGACGCTGTTCATTGATATTACATTGACATATTAGGTCTGTGAATAAACGACCGGTCAGCGTTTCCTGCTCCTCGGTCTCCTTACTCCGCACGCCATCACATGTATCTTGTAACGACTGATCATTAATGTATTGTCTACATAGGTGTGTGGAGGTCATCACTCCTTGGTTCAAATGGCATGCATTGTTTGCTATTCCAAATCCAAATGTATAATTTGAAAAGTCTACTTGATCATAAGAAAACCCTTTTGCAATCATGTTCATGACCCTTGCTATGCTGATTAATAAAGCAATAAAAGTGGCCTTCTTTGGAATAGTTCTGTATCGTCAGATTTTTTTTTTTTGGTGTAATAACAGGCTCAAAATGGCCAGAAACAAGGAACTTTCTTCTGAGACTAATCAGTCTATTCTTCTGTTCTGAGAAATTATGGCTAAGCAATGTGAGACATTGCCAAGAAACTGAAGATTATGAATGATGAGTAGTTCTCCCCTCACAGGACAGTGCAAACTGGCACTAAAGTGATCAGAAAGAGGAGTGCACAACTGAGCAATAGGACAAATACATTCACTCGTCTGGGAATACTTTTTACAAGATTTTGGAGTGTATGTTGGAATTTCTGCCCAATATTCTAGAAAAACAATGGTGAGGTCAGACACTGATGTTGGACGAGAGGGCCTCGCTCACAATCTCATTCAAGCTCATCCCAAAGGTGTTCGATAGGTGTGCAAGCCAGTAAAGTTCTTCCACACCAAACTCATCCAACCATGCCTTCATAGACCTTTCTTTGTGCACTGGGACCCAGTCATGCTGGAACCGATAAGGGCCTTCCCCAAACTGTTCCCACATCTAAGGAGCCTAGGCCAACCCCGGAATAAACAACCCCATAGCATTATCCCTCCTCCACAAAACCCAAACTCGTCTATCAGAGTGCCCGATTTAGAAGCTTGATTTGTCACTCCACAGAACATGTTTCCAATGCTCCAGAATCCAGTGGCATTGTGCTTTACACCACTCTATCCGACGCTTGGCATGTGCTTGGTAGTAAGGCTTGCATACAGCTACTCGACCATGGAAACCCATGCCAAGCAGCTCCCGGCGCACAGTTTTAGTGCTCATGTTAATGTCTGAGTAGGTTTGGAACTGTCATGTCCTGGATGTGGGCCCCTAGCCATCTCTGTGCTTTGGGGCTCCCATTCAGGGCATGGCACATGGAGAGGCCTCTAGCCATCTCCATGCCATTGTGGGCTCCCCAGTCAGAGCAGCTGCATTCAGTTGACTCTGATTGGGGAGCCTACTTAGGTTAGGTTTTCACCACACCCAGGGTGGTTTATTGTTTGTGCTTGTTTCAACAGCTCACGGTTTGTCTCTGTTTAACTCCCATTTCATGTGAATACGCTACACGTTATTTGTACTTTGTTTTATGTTAGTTTCAAACCTTTCATTTTACGTTGACAGTTTCGTGTAGTTTGTACTTGTTTGTTTTGTGGATTAAATACACCTTTTATTTATAAAATGTCTGCATATGGTTCCGCCGCACACCACAGCCGTGACAGGAACTCTGCAGTTATTGAGCCAGCAGACTGTTGCTGCATGTCCTAAACGCTTCCACTTTGCAATATTACCACTAAGAGTTAATTGTGGAATATCTAGGAAGGAAAGAATGTCACAAACAGACTTGTTGCAACAGTGGCATCCAATTACAGTACCACACTTGAATTCAGTAAGGTCTTTAGAAGAGACTAATTTTTTCACAAATGTTTGTAAAGCAGACAGCATGGCTAGGTGCTTGATTTTAAGCAGCTGTGGCAATGGGATTAACACCTGAATTAAATGATTAGGAGGTGTGGCATAATACTGTTGCCCATATAATGTACTTTACATCAGATGCAGACAGCTTTGTATGTATTCCACTGCATGTTCTTTTCAATTATCTTACAAAATATGCTTAATTGTTTATGTATCAATGTATAGCAAATGCTATACGTACAGTGGAAGAACTATTTGATACACTGCCGATTTTACAGGTTTTCCTACTTACAAACCATGTAGAGGTCTGTCATTTTAATCATAGGTACACTTCAACTGTGAGAGACAGAATCCAAAAATAAAATCCAGAAAATCACATTGTATGATTTTTAAGTAATTAATTTGCATTTAATTGCATGACATAAGTATTTGATGCATCAGAAAAGCAGAACTTAATATTTGGTACAGAAACCTTTGTTTGCAATTACAGAGATCATACGTTTCCTGTAGTTCTTGACCAGGTTTGCACACACTGCAGCAGGGATTTTGGCCCACTCCTCCACACAGACCTTCTCCAGATCCTTCAGGCAGGTTTCGGGGCTGTCGCTGGGCAATACGGACTTTCAGCTCCCTCCAAAGATACAAAATGACAGACCTGCAAAATCGGCAGTGTATCAAATACTTGTTCTCCCCACTGTACGTACAACTACAAAACATTTTAATGTAGCTAGTAAGTGAAGCACACATGGATTTATTAAATATCGGTGTGCCCTGATGCATGGCCCAACCAGACAAATTAAGGATTTGCCAGGAAAGATTCCTATGGTGTTTTTCCCTTTATGTGTACCTCAAGATTTTGTACAAACCTTTTTATCTCACTTGACCCAGTGTTTTTTTCTAAAAAGATATAATTTAGCCAGTGATATAATGCCTCCTAAATCTATCTAAATTTCCGAACCATTTCTTGATCTGAAGCCAGGAAACACTTTTCGTCTCTTTTTATTCTTTTTTTCAACCCTCTTTGACATTCTAAGGCAGTCAGGTCAGTGTCAACATGTCCCCTTCACGTATTATCAGGCAGTTTAGACCCTGACAGGCAGCTCTCATTCTACCCCACTGTACACACCTCAACCATAGAGTCCAGCACATGGAGCTGCTTTGGAGATGTGTGGGGGTCACTTATGGAGACTGTTTGGTCTGCTCTAAACAAAGGGTATTGTCCTCAGGAAAATTACCACAAAATTCAATACAGGAAACTTTTGTCATAAACTTTGCCGCCACGAAAGACAGGCCTAGGTGTGAGAGTGTTAATTTGCGCTTTGTGTAGGGGCTAGGTGTGACAGTGGTGAGGAATGAGAACCAAACTGCATTAAAGCACGTTCGACTCCCGTAAGAGAACAATGAATATAAAGGCGGGGCACACAGGCACGCAAATAGAATAACACATTTTCAGCACCACACAGGGGACCAGCAACTGGTAGGGCGTAAGAGCACGGAGGGTAACAAGGCCACAGAAGTCCTCCAGCCTTTGAGGGATGACGTGTGGCTCCCGCTGCACATACAACAATAACGGACGCTGAGACAGGAAACAGAAGGGATTATATACCAGGTAAACAGGCAGCACCTGGAGATAATTAGGGAGGGATAGGTCCACAGGATATGGGAAACAGGACAACATGAACGATGGCGACTAGAATTCCGGCGATGTCGCGCGCCGGCTTACCACACGCCGAGGTGGAGGCACGTCCCTAGAGGGAGACGTGACAATCGGGAAAGAATGTGCAGGGGGAAAATTATTGAATGATCATCCATTACATTCATGAATCCACTGTGTTCATTTACTATATGTTTAACCTCTGTGGGATAGATTGGTCAGAATTTACTTTACCTTAGATGTATCATGAGCGATGGTTATTAATTGCTAACCCCCGGTTTGAAAATTCTGAATGACATGCACTGTCCTGGCTTCTGCAAGCCTGTTGCTAACTCATCCCACAACTGGCATTCCGCACAAGTCACATTCTACATGAGTTTCAAGCATTGTGAACACAGAGCCTGTTCTCTGGGAAAATCCATGTTTCAGTGTGTGAGCCATTACCGCGGTTACCAAAGCAATCAATCAACAACCTGGGAACAACCAAAGGGACCCAGCATGAGGTCTGGCCTTCCATCATGTAAAAGAAAGCACATCTCACTTCTCAGATCTAAACTGTTGCAGGCTCTGACTCAGAAACAAAGCAGGAATTGGTCAAATATGAGTTCAGTGTTCAAGTACAAAACTGGAATGACCAGCCCAGTCCCACGCTACTGCGGAGTTCATGACACAACCATACATTTTAGATGTTTTATTTTACCCTTGTTTCACCACGTTAGTTGACTGAGAACACATATTCATTTTTTTATGACTCTGTTGTCATGTTCATGTAGCCATGTAACATTAATGTTGGCCGGATTGGCAGTTTGAAAAAGAATACCTTAAATCTGGGGTGCCCAAACTAAGGCCCGCGGCCCCATAAATCACCCTGTCCTTTCACTGCCCCAGACAGACGGTTCAGATTTGGAACCAAATGATGTTTCCAAGAGGATACAAGCTTGGACCCACAGATATGAAACAATGTTCTACATATGGAATGGATGCGCCATCTCAAGTCCTTACTATGTTAACTGTTAAATGTCACCTTCTCTCCTGGATACGACATAAAAACACCTTCGCCTTCACAGAGCCTCTTCCATGATCAGGTTTGTGCCATACAATCTCTACACTAATCACTTGAAGTCGTTTACAGGACATTAAACTTGATTACCATTCCTTTCTAAATGTAGCCGGTCAAACTGAACTCATTCACTGGGACAGCCCACAACCTCAGCCCCAGAATGATTTTGATTGTACATTAAAAACATGATTCCATTTTGCAGAGTCTTTGGGAGAATTCAGGATCTTCTTGGAACCCGATATTCAGTTTGACCTGTATAGGTTCTTCCTGGAACCAAAAATACAACTGTATTGAGTGTTGTTTTCTAATGGCAGAAAAATACAATTTCTGAAAGGAGTCTTGGAAATGTACCTTCTCATATATGCATCTTGCTGAGAGTGGAAATAAACTCTTCTTTGGGATGTAAAGAATGCTATCCCAAGATGCAAGCAAAGAAAAGAATGTACACTATAGATTTTAATGGAGTTACTAGATTTAAAGTACAGATCAAAAAGCCTTAAAAAGATAAAGAACCACACTATGACTGTCATCTCTAAACAAATTGAAAAGTATTGTAAGTTAGAATAAGTCAATAGTTACTAATTGTTAGTCACTCTTGATGAGGGCACCTGCAAACTGACATGAAATGTAAAAGTGAAAACATAAATACTTGCAACTGAGCAATGACAATTACAGGAGAACAAGCGATGTCATCAACTCTATCTTGTCTCAACTTGAAGCCCTGCTACACTTAACCACACAGGTTGGAGGTGTGCTGACACCTGACCTTGTTGATGACACATTATCTGTTGAGTGGGAAAAGGCTCAGTGACCTTAAGACACCCCCCCCCCCCACCTTCACTACCCCACCTTCATGGTCTAATCGGAGGAAAACAGGAACGGAAATGCAGAGGGAAGGGTTTTTTGAGGTTGGTCAAAGCAGAAGGCTAATTTACAATAGAAAAGTCTGAAACAACGTTTAAACATTAAAGTTTAAGTGATATGGTCTCATACCTCCCTTTTCTGTGAATCTGTATTAATTTTCATCTTCATTTTTTGTCTAATTTAACATGTATGTAAATTGTCACTCATAGGGGTGGACCATCAATGCAACACTTCGCAAGGAAAGGACATTTACCTCAGAAGATTTCCTCAAATTTTGAATACTAGTTCTGATGATATATGATGAGCATTTTGGTTACAAAATTCTGCAAGACATGCAGGTGTGTGTGTTTGTTTGTGAATGCTCTAACAGTTACTCACGGTAAATAACAGTGTTTGCGGAATGAATAAAATGTGAACATAATTACTGGTGAATAATGTTATTGGAATCAAAGCACTTTATAGATTATAGCCCTATATAGCTTTATTTGGCGGCGATTTATCTTTAATTCATTAGCTGCCTCACATCTTTTCAAAAGCAAATATAACCTAAGTAGACTTGTCCAATTCAAAGATTGTTGACAGCCTTGATGAATGCTGCATTAATGTAAAAAGTGAATAAATGTGGATACATGTCCAAATGTTAAAAAGTTATCTTTGGCCACTGTTATTGACAAGGCAGTGGCAACTTTGGTGTTACAACCTGCAAAAGGGGTGATAAAGTCTTATAAAGCCAAACACTCCATCCATCATAAACAGCAGTCAGTAGTTACAGAGCTCTGTAAAATGGCTGTTGTTCTGATTAAGTGCGGTGGGATTGCTTGCCTTAGGGGTTGTCTGATGTAAATGTGTTGTCCTTGGGGAGTGTTGTGTGGCCCTGATGGTCCACCCCGCTGAGAGGCCATTTGCATATACATTTAAATTAAGAGGAGAATGATGATGGAAATGGGCTTAGGACAAAATGGAGAAATGTGATAAAATGAAAAGAGTCTATTTTAACTTGAAAATGTTATTTAAAAACAAAATGATATATATTTTTAAGATTTATTAGGACATTGTACTTATAGTTGATTATGGCACAATTCATTGGCACTGTACAAGCATTTTTTGTTGGGCTTCATATATTTTAATTTAGCATGTACTTTTGTTTTCTAATCATCACGACCAACCCACCACAGATTTTACTTCTCAGCTTAACATTTTTAGCAGACAAAACAACATCTCTGTCTGGTGTAGTCTTTAAGGTGACGTTGTCTCAGGTGATAAGAACAGCATTTATACTTTCTTCATTTGAACTGGCGGATAGTTCTGTTATAATTTGTTTTGTCCTGCAGATGAAAATGTGTCTGACAGATGAAATAAGTACAGCTACATAGCTACAAAGCATATTTGATTTTGCCCAATACAAGTTACATTATAGAAAACCTTTTAGGAATGCCCCCAAAAGCAGATTTCTCCTCAGTTGTTTTGGGGAAATGTCTTGTCATAAATCAAATGAAACAACTGTTGAAGTTTGCTAACTGTAAATGATCAAGCTATGTTTCTGAAGATTGACCATGTTAAATACTATCATTTTGGTTAAGTTATGCATGGTGCTATAGTCTAATTCAGATTCTGAAAGATTTATGCAATTTTAATTTTGCAGAAGACACAAAATATGAACACGAATCACAGGCATATCACTTGCTTAGGGGTCATCACGCCAAAAGGTACCCCAAGCTAACCACCCACCTATTCAGAAAGTCTGGGTGATGGAGTCAGACGCAGATAAGAATCTAGACAGGGGGCTGAGAGTAACATGATACTACAGGTTTATGCAAAAGCTTCAGCAGTCCTCAGTGGTTGATGACAATCGAAGATCAAACAGACTAGCAAGGTCATCGCCTATGATCTTATTACTAGTCAGTGTGCAACTACCTGCTTATATAGGGCCAATCACATGGACATATGAAATTGTATTTATTATTAGAATTCCCATCCATTCGTGATTTATTTATTTTAATAGTTGAGCACCAGATAAATCGGAATTTTAATTAAATGGAACTTTTCCTCAAATTAATTGTGTCATTTATTTCTGCCACTTGCAAGTTAACAATTAGAATGTCAGGTTGTTTTACTTGTTCTACAGTTTCGGGATTCGATCCAGCAACCAATTTGGTCTTCTGGTCAAATGCTGTTACCGCTGGTTATCTGTGCTCGGAAGTTTTCTTGGGCATGTGCATTTCCCATCAACGTTTCAAATAAAACATTAATAATGAATACCGGTTAGTTTTGAGTTTCAAAATACATTTCATACAATGATGCGGTACAAATAAATTGTGGTTATGGAAAACTGTTTGGCAGTTTAGCAAAACTCGTAATACAATTGACAAGGTTAAGAAGTTTAAAGCAGCAGTATGGGATTTTAAGGAGTCAAATTTCCGTGTCCTCAGGCCAGTGACTCACTAAAGAACTGAGACTGTCTTTGTTCGATTGGTACTCCAGTCAGTCGGGGAGAGAGAAAAAGCGGGCGAGAGAGGGATAGCGCACACAGTGGCAGGAGAGGCAAAGGTCCGAAGGAGACAGAAAGCGATAGAGAACAGATTTGAACTCCTGAGCGTGTTGAGGACCGTTTCTGTTGCTTGAATTTCCCATTTCTTTCACAACATGATTATTCGGTAAGGGTGTTTATTGTATTGTCCGTTACTACATTTTAATGGCCCAGAACATTTTTGTTGGGTAACTCACGCAACATCATTTCTTACCTCCAGCCTCTGCGGGTGGTCTCTGGTTGTTAATCTTGTCCTGCTCTACCAATTTTCTGCTGCAGTAGAGGTCATTGAAGGTAAGACATTTTGAAATATTACATCATTAACGAATGCCTTTTTACTATTGCGGTTATTGGAAATGCAGTATGGGATGGATTCAACTATTCCCTGAAAATCAACCTATGGCTGCGTCTGTATTTTAAATATCCGACGAAAAAATATAATTGTAATACAAAGTACCTTATCAAATGGCATTCGTTGTGTCAAAATATCGCACGAAGGATGATTACTTTGCGAGGTCATGCTTAATGAATGTGTGAGACATAGGCCTATGTAATTGTGTGTACATTAGATTGGACCACCCATGCAGTCAGACAAAGTCAGCTGAATCGTCTACTCCCATACTGAACGTTGAAATGCAGCTGGTTAATTAGACGAACAACAGAATGCATCTTTAATTTGAGGGCATCTAATAAATGGACTCTCAGGTTGTCTTATGAGCTGACATTTTTACAACCGGAACGTGGATAACCTGACAAATTGCATCTCTATTCAAAACCAGTTGAGGCCCTATGATGGTAAAAGCTACTGTGTTTACACAGGGTTAGTATTCCTCTTCATTTAGCATTTCTAATTTCTTGAATGTGTTAAAATGGCCCACATATAGCTCCCATGGGGTCTGGTTTCCTCCCCATGCACTCCTCATGGAGTGTGTACACACAGTGGGCCTAGAAGCGGTGTCTGGTTAAACACAGCACATCGGTGTCAACTGCTGTGGTCATTTCTTATGTAGATCTTAGCACTTCCCTCATGTCCACGAGACTGTAGCGTCGGCCAAGTCAGTGTGAACAAGAGACTTTGAAGTGGTCAGAAAGCCCACCTATCTCATCCGCTTTAGACAGGGATGTGAGAGGGGTGGTCCCCACCCGTTGTGACCGTTAAATATTCTATCTACGCCTCTGCTGGGTTTGGAACCAATCAAAATGGTAAAACATTGCACCTTGTTATATACGTGGATTGACTTGGTAGATATAATCAATCTGATTGATATTTCACTCAGGTATCGAAGTTATTCAACCTAAATCTGCACATATAAACAACATATTACACGTCCAGCACAAACAGGAGGTGGGAGCAATAGTTTGTTATTCACAAATGCGTTGGTCACAATAATCACCATGTTTGTTAATGAAGACTTCTCAGAAAGAAAAAAAAATCTCACTGAATGCGATGCTATCAGAGGTTTATATTATCTATGTATGATCAGTAAATACTTCAAAATTGTACAGCCAAGTCTGTTTTTTACTGAAGTCTACTAGAGTGGAGCTAAATGTAAGTCTGTTTCCATTCCTCTGAAAGTTTTAGTCACTAGTGTACAACTGAAGTGAAATCTGAGTTAATCGTAAAACAATTCCCATTATAAAACGTTTTCATAGTGTTATGGGCTTAAGTAATTCGGTCCAGTTTTTGGAAAGGGTCCCAGTATGTTCCATTTACAGTGTGTTTCCATGTAGAGCGGAATGGTGTAAAAAGCTTTAAAGGTGTCACTGAGCTATAATTTAACAGGTTATTTGGATTTAAGGGGAAACCCTACTGAAGGGAAGGGCAAACAAGTACTCATGTTTTTTTAATTCAGAATTTCTTGCATGTAAACCCAATCTTTTCCATGTTAGCATGCAGGTAAAGGACTGAAGTAACACTGATGTGGCTTTGTATGTGTGCATTTCCTTGGTTCCATTGGGGACCCTCTGGGATCTTGTGTCTGCCTGGAAGGGGTGTTAAGATAGACAAGAAGTGTGAAGGGAAATTCTTTTTTGGATTCTCCTTGGTGAGGTGTCTGCACGTGTTGAACATTGAGATGAAATCAAACGGAAGATGCGTCAGTCCGTTCCAATGGGCTCTGTTGCTGTTCTGTCCTGTGAATGTTTTGAAAACACGCCAAGAGAAAGGGAATCACTGACCCCTTCACTGCTGTGAGAGTGAGGATCTGACACATTTATAGAGACATCAGTCAAGTGGTGCGTGCGCTAACACACGCAAAACACACGCAAAACACACGCAAAACACACGCAAAACACACGCAAAACACACGCACAGAGAATTCCTGATTCCAACCATCTGTCTGCAGCTCACACTGAGACATGTCAGGCTGAGAAACATTCTGCTGTCTGGTGTCATTTGTCCTTCTCTGCTTTGCGTGTTTGTGTTTGTACAGTCGAGCACAATGCCATCATGAAAGTGCTGTCTAATTATAAACCCTGGGGGAGCTGAACCAGGCACACATTTACTGTGTGTTTGAACACAGCACTCTTGGTAGACAGTGGCTAAAAGGGGATCCATTAGAAAGAGCTTGGAGATGCTGACTCCTGGAGTTATCTTCACCAGCTCGTCCGTGACTGTAGATAATAACAGGCAGCGATGATAACAGTGACAGGTCATGTTTGAGGGCGTCTGTCCTTTGACCTTTCCCTCTCTGCACCCGGGACATTTATAAATGAGCTCAGCTCCGCCAGTTTCAGTCTCGGTGTAAAAAAAAAAGAAGAAACGAAATCCCCCTGTAATTGTTTTCAAACCATAATGTTGTCAAACCTTTGTTCATCCCCGTGTGATACATGACACTTGATGCAGCTATAACGAGGGTTATGGGCTATGTAAACAGACCGGAGTTCAGAGTTGTGCTATGCCTAACCACTGCCGCAGGTCATTGTGTGTCTGTGGACCGAAAAGGCCTTGCTTTACTGCTAATTGTTTTATCCTGTGGTATCATAAACAGTACATTGACAGAGCTATCTGAGTCACTATCGACTTACAGATGAATCTACTCAATGGCTATCTGACACTTTTTCATACAATCTTACAATAAAATATTCACAATATTACCATGGTTTTTAATTGAAATATGGTACATTAGTTATTTAGTTGAGCTGACTTAACCTATTGTTGGTGTTATAAAGCCTTATGTTAGAATGAGGAAAATAAAGGCTGCTCATTTACCAGTGAGGCTACAGGGGATGTTTCCGAAAGGCTTGGCGATTAATCTAATCTTTAAATATGCGCTCTTATGGCTGATGTGTTTGGCATAAACTCTGTTAGGTTATGACTGAGAGCAAGAGGTCAGATCTGTCTTCAGGTTAGATTGCCTTTCTGCGTAGCCCTGAAAAAGCCCAAAGCAAATAGTCAAACAAGGCCCAAGCGCAGGAATACAAAGTCATGACTAAACTATCAACATGCTTAGCTGAAAAAGCCTATATTTGACAACATGCTTTGGTGAAACCATATTTAATAGCTGAGTAGGCCAGCAGGCATCAGCTGCTGGCCTACATCAGCAAGACATCAGCAAATATCCATCTTACAATCACCTGTCCCCCAGTGAGAATGGTATACAAGGTTTCACACTTGTCAGGCTGTTGTACTTGTGTTTAGATAGAGACTTACAGCTGAGCAAACAGGATGACTGGCTAGGAAGTGTCTCCAAGACAACAGCCACAACTGTCCATAGACAGGAAGCCTCTCGATATTGAAGATTCCACAGTTCCCATTCAAGACCCTTTTCTGAGAGATTTGTGCCAGGTCAAATAATTACACAATTGACAATGGGATTGAACGCCACCAAGAAAATGAGCTCGTGAAGAGATATTAACCATGATTGGCCGCTTGTCTGTCTGACGTACCACACTGACTGGCCTATTCAGTGTCCCAACCATCTGGGGCGCAGTTACCCAATGGAAAAACCATGAGAACATGTCCTTACTCAGCTCCCCACACCCAACCTTGTTAACGGGCACCGGGGGCTGGGGATGAGGGAGAGGGCGAGGGTGAGGGAGCGGGCGAGGGACACTTGAAGCAATGGAAACTAACTCTGCTGTATTTCAATGGGCCAGATGTGAGAGCTGACAGAGGCTCAGCCCGCCGCGACCGGCTCTGTAATGTCAGAGGACGCGCAGCTGTTGAGACTTCGACGTTAAGGAGTAAACGATGCCTTCTGGGCTGCATGTTTTATGCCTTGTGATTTGGGATCTTTACGTCGGGGAACAATGAATCGTGTCAGGCACTCGGGTTAACCTATTGAGCTAGCTAATTCAAGTCCGCTCCATCTGCAAATGCCACACACAAAACGTTCACCGAAAAAACGTTCTATGGCACGGCCCACTCCTGTCCTGCACTAGTCCTTCCCTACAACGCATGTCACAGCACATGCCCAAAGCCACCGGGCATTTCCGCAGACACACAGAACCTCTAGGGTATTTCATTTTCTGCCAACGTCAAGCCACATTAGCATGCCATGTGACCTCGCCACACTTAAAGCCAAAATGATCTCCCCATGTTTACTTCTGTCAACCGAGGGCTTGTTGTTGCTTTGCAAGTAATCAGTTTGACGTGAAGGCTTTAAACAAAAAAAGGAGCAAAATGTTGTGCCTGAACTTATTCTTTCCTGGCGGTTTTAGATGTTTTTTCTTTCTTTGAGGCATCATGGTTCTGAGAGGTTCCTTCAGGCTCACCCAGCTTTTCCCAACTCTCCCTTAGCTTTACCATCCATTATATTGAGTCCCCTTGACCCCGGCTCCCGTTTTGGCTTCAGATCATCGTTCTGGACCCCAATCTCTGAAATAACAGAGAGCGTCTTACTTGTAAGGTAGTTGTTAGAGAAGAACACGTTCCTTGTCTTCTGTCCTTTCTTCTGGTCTTACCTGCAGCTGGTGACTGTGCCTTTAGCTGGGCCGGGTGGGGAAGTTGGGAGGGGGAAGGAGGTGACTTCAGCTTTGGCATTCTTAACATTCTGTGGATTTCACCTTCCCAGGGGGAGGCAGTCAGGCAATACAAAAGGGATAGAGGTTAGTTAGTCTCAGCCTTAGCTAGTCACAAACTCAACCAATTTCAAAGCCCCCAGAACTGGGTCATACGGACACAACTCTCTCAAAGGCCAGTTAGTCCAACCACCACAGATGCTACAATGTGGTTTTGTATACAGGTACATTTACATTTGGTCAATCAGAGGATGCTGTTACAATTAGAAGATGCTGTCATTCAGAGCAACACACTGTGCATCTAGGTTCCTGGGTAGAGCAAACACCCACAGTGTTATATTCATTGTTCGGTGCCAAATGTAATCTTGTCAATGCGTGGAGGTCCACAACGGCAGGAACTAGTCTTCTAACTGTGCAGTATATCATCACAAAGTGGTCTTTTAACTGTGTAGGATATCATCACAAAGTATTCTTTTAACTGTGTAGGATATCATCACAAAGTGGTCTTTTAACTGTGTAGGATATCATCTCAAAGTGGTCTTTTAACTGTGTAGGATATCATCACAAAGTGCCTGTACTGTGAAGTCACATTTGTCAAAGCTTTTCCCCTCCATAAAACCTTCTCCCCACTGTAGCTATAACGAAGAAGTTTACAAGTCCGAGTAGACTATTGCCAATAGCATGAATTCTACCATATCCTGCCCTGAACATGCCCCAGAAGGCCTGACCCGAAAACACGTCAAAAGTGACAGGAAAAGGGGCATACAGATTCTTAACAGAGGCTGCATTGAGTTGTGCTGCAAGGCAGAGAGTGAACTTATGTGTGTGGAGAGGGAGTTGAAAATGAAAGGCTGTATAATTACCTGTTCCATAGTGGAGAACAGTCACACACTGTCCTTCTACATCTTCTGGTTTCCAACCCTTCCTCAAATATCTAGACTACGATTGGTTGGGCCAGCTGTCAATCACTGGGCTCCTCGGGCGTAATAAATACATTGGCTCTTGTGCGGACGTCTGTTTTCCAACTGTGAAAGTGAGGTTGTACACTTTTCATGCCAAACTTTGTAGTGACATGCTTGTTATTTGAATTGCTATGCGGTCATTTAAGAGTAAGGCATGTTCTGTAGTTTTGGGACTGTTTTCACAGCAGTGTCCCCACTTTGGCGAAACGTAGCCTTAGTTAGACCTAATGGATATGGATGGTTACAGGAGCTTCGGTCCCGTCTTGAGCCATTCATCTTGAGCCATGAAGACGGTGTAACAAAAGAAAGGAAAAACCATAAGCATGTCCCGACCTCTTTGTGTCAGAGGAACTATAAGACCAAATGAAGAAGTGGCGGGTCGCTGTGTCCTTCCAAATGCCCCTAATAAAACCAGACGGCTCTTCTTCTGCTGCCATAACAATAACAACAGCCAATCAGACTCTTGATGAGAGAGCTTTCCCGTTGACTGTGATTCAATGTGGCAAAGCTCTGTTTTTGTTCACCCATGAAACCTCCTCTGCTTTACTAATTGATTAGTGAGGCCCGGCCTCTGTCAGATTTGCTCGTCTCTTTTCACGCTGGCCGTATAATCCTCGCAGAAACATGACCCCTGGCGACATCACTATGACCAATCCAAGGTGACAGGGGCGGCTGTGGCTCCAACCGAGACATCACTGTAGTCCTTATCTCAATCAGTTCTGTTAACTAATGTAGTGCAATTTATGCTAATGGACATTTTGGGTGTTGGCTGTTCTGTCCAAACTGGTAGGGAAGCATGATTTGGCTGTGTGCTTGTTCATAACCACATGGGGGAGCTAGAGGACCGCACCAAGTGTTAGGATGAACGACCACCTTAAAACAAATGACACAATAACAAAGCTGCTTAAACAGTTAGCCAGCAGCTTAATAATTCTATAAACACTGTCAATTATTTTTTCTCCAATGAGCTAAAATCTCTGTTAAATAGTGCATTATGCGCTAGCTGTTACTTTTGACAGAGTACATGTTCAAAGAAATTTGCTAAATCCCTAATGTGTACTGGGACTGTACGAAATAAGCCACCCGCATGATTTTAGTTTTGTTTCTAAGCTAATTTCCTGCAATTCTTTGTAGTTCAACACCCATGAAACATTTTGATTGGCTATTAAAGCCCTCTATAGCCCCGAAGGCTCCTGGGTAAGAAGAGGATTAGAGAAGGGTGCTGCCTGCACCCACCAAACCACCCTAACAAGGACCAGCCTCGGCAGGGCAGGCTGACCACGACAGAACAGGCTGACCACGACAGAACAGGCTGACCACGGCAGAACAGGCTGACCACGACAGAACAGGCTGACCACGACAGAACAGGCTGACCACGGCAGAACAGGCTGACCACGACAGAACAGGCTGACCACGACAGAACAGGCTGACCACGGCAGAACAGGCTGACCACGACAGAACAGGCTGACCACGGCAGAACAGGCTGACCACGACAGAACAGGCTGACCACGACCCTCCCTACCAACTCTCCCGATGTCAATAGGACAACTATCAGCGTAGTCTGACCCACGGAATACTATGGGTCTAACCTTCTACGTGTGTTTTGGAAGTGTGCGCGTTTATGTTCGAATTTGCTTCATTCATGTTTGAATAATGTGTTTGGATGTGTGTGTCCAAGCTTGTTGTGTGTGTGTGTGTGAGTGTTGACAGTGCTGTCAGAACCTGCCATAGGCCCCAACCCTTCCCCTAATAACACTGGGGTACTGGGGACCACAGAGAGAAACAGTCTTCTCTTTGTCAGGATGCTTGCCTGCCTGCCTGCTTGGCTTACCGCCTGTCTTTGTTTTTCCGCCCGGCTCCTCTGATCACTGAGCTGTGCAGGCTTGGCAGAAGCCCTTCTCCTCCCATCCTCTCTTCTGTCCCAGTCCAGCTTTTAATTCTCCCCCATCTTTAATCATTACCCAGGGGCCTTTGAGTCTCTGATTGGCATATTAACAGGGGCCTCGTGTAGTTTGCTGAGTTGTGCGTTTATGTTGTCAACGATACAAAAGCCTGTGGAGGAACTCTTTACCTGTAGTTTGGTTTAGTTTGTTCATGACATGGATGCAACTGATTGACCCCGGGGGGGTTATTCAGTTCAAAAGCTGTAGTGATCATTTATAACCCGTTCACCACATTCGGTTATAATGCTGTAGTTCTGACTTTTGTCCTTGGGGGGACAGAATGGAACATCCGTGCAGTGCTTATAATGTCCATATAAGCAGGAAATATGTCATCCAAGACCCAAGCTGATTTCACAACCCCCCCCCCCTTATCAAACATTCTTCTTACTGACCAGAACTCGTTTTTCAAGCAAAGACCTTTGATGGCCATGAGAGCTTTAAGCTGCAGGGTTGCTGATACTGGTCCAGGGAGGGGGGGGGGGCATCACTCAGTGGGCTGGGTCTTACGGCTGGCCCTTCCATCCTCTTCAAACACCCACTGGGAAGGGAGGGAGCCACAGGCAAGTTGTCCAGACGTAGTGTGGAGTCGCTCCTTCCATACATGAAATACCGATGACTGCATGGTGCTAGGCGTCGGGAGCAGGGGTCACTGCTAATCACAGAGTAGAGAGGAGAGGGGAGACCAGGAGGGGCTCCCAGTGACTGGTGGGACATACACGGAGTGAGATGAGAGAGAAGAGAGGAGGAAAAGAGAGGAGTGGTACAGAGACGATAGACAGATAGGGAGGAGGAGGACACAGACCATATAGACGACCGGGGAGAAGAGGAGCAGTCCACGTTCTGGAGTCACACTTCTTTGTTGAGGTTTTCAGTCAGTGGTCGGCCCTTCCGGACACGATGGCCGCTTTGGGACTATGCATCCTGCTGCTGCTCATGGCTCCTGCAGAGGGCCAGTGGTGGTGGAGGTTGTTCGGGGGGACAGGAGAGCAGACGCCCACACCTGCCCCTGCCAACACCACCGGGACCCCCGCCACCACCCCGCTTCTGTGGACCGCGGAAGGGACCGGGGCGGGCCGGACCGGGGTCCAGGCTGAGGTCGGCGCTATGGTATCAGTTCAGAGTACACCTCCACAGGTCACCCAGGAGCCTGCCTGGACCGGAACAAACAAAAGCAAAGCCAAGGCTAAGAAGATACCTCTAAAAAGATGGAGGGGCCACGGTGAGTTAGTCTACCCTGTGCAGGAGGGAAGCAACAACCAGGGGATTCTGGGACATGTAGTTCTTTCAGGTTGATTCTGTAAAGGATATTTATCATGCAGTCAAATAGTAATAGCTGTGCTACTGATCCTTCACTTGGATGGCACTATGAGCAACTCTGTGGGAGTTCTCAGTCATCCATTCGTCGTAATGGCTCTGAAATCTGGTTCTCAGGATGAACATAAATGACCCTGACATTGAGGCAGCAGTGCCGCTGTGGACACATGGGGGGTCTCCAATGGGGTGGGATCATGATAGAGTTTATGTGGAGCGTTCAACCACAGGCCACTTAGGCTCATGAATGGTAACTCCACCATTTTTCTACTTGGTCTTATTGAGGCTAGCTATTGTTTAAGTGGAGCTGGCGGCTGGTTTATTCCACACCCTTGGTCTCCAAAAGTAAATCTCCCTCACATGATATTATAATATCAGGATTAGAGCTAGGCTAGAGCCTTCCTAGAACCTAGGAAAATGGGTCTATAGAGTAAGTATTGGGTCAGAGCCTCCCCATTGCCCTGGGCTGGATTGTAAGACAATAGGTAGTTAGATATATAGATAGATAAATAGATAGATAGGTAGGTAGATAGATAGATGGGTAGGTAGGTAGTTTGATAGATAGATAGATAGATAGATAGATAGATAGATCGATCGATAGATGGATAGATGGATAGTCAGATAGATAGACAGGCCAACATTAGCTCAACTGACTGACCAAAATAAGAATCATGATCCAGTAGACTATTAGAAAAATCACTAGTCAGAAGAAAAGCTTTGAGTCCACGTAATGCAAGCTCAAAACCTAATGTGCAGTTCCCTTTTGGATAAAAAATATGAGCTTCACGATGCGTGTCTATTTATGTGTCTGAGATGTACTGTAGGTGTTTTGCTACGATGAGAACTTCTATCCGCAAAGTTTACATACAACATCTGGCCGAGGAGTCTTGTCTGTCCATCCAGCTTTAAATCCAGCCATAAGCAGCAGCTTTGCTTCCCAAGCTCACTCAGCTCTCTCAGAAGGACACAACCTACATCTTACAGTAGACTTACTTCCCACAGCAAGCACACATATTTTACATGAAAGCTTAAATTATCATTATTGTGTTAAAAAAATAAGCAGGGTCCTCATTGAGGCATTGGGCGTATATGCTTGTTTGCATGCTTCCGCCTTTGAGTTTTACCGGACCTGTTGATAGATGTCGTTCTGTGACCCCTTTAATATGCTGGCTTGGTTCTGGCAGCGGGTGGCTTGTGTGACTCAATCAGTGTTTGGGTAAAGCGGCTTGTTGTGGGGAGAATTTGTTCCAAGTGGGGGATGTTCAAACACTACCTCCTCTCCAATCATCATGTTTTAGATTACAGAGCCAATCAGAGACCATGTGTATCCTAGAGGCGTGTATCCCATGTCCATTGATGTGAAAACGTGACAGAACCAACAGCCTCAGTAAAACCAACAGCCTCGGTGGAACCAACAGCCTCGGTGGAACCAACAGCCTTGGTGGAACCAACAGCCTCAGTGGAATGTTGGGGGGAGATTTGTCACTACAGGAGATGTGCCGCGTTGCGTTGGGGGAGGGGGGGAGTCGACGGTTGGAGATCAATCCATCTTAGCCAAACCTTCTTCCTCCACCACACCGACATGCCTTCAAGCCCAATTAAAGGCTTTCTACCAAGTGGGATGTGCTGCGGAGGATTAGGATGGGGCCCTGGTGGGGCCCGGGTGGACGAGGGATGGCCCTGAGCCAGGGGCTGACGCCTAAGGGGTTCGTTAAGTGCGGTGGTGAATGAGGAATCATTTGGGGAGGGTCCAACACAGACAAAATCCAGATTTTCCTATCTTTTGATACCTCCACACTGTAATGTCCAAACGTTATAAGAGAATAATGTTAAAGACTTTTCAGTGCTGTTTTTTAGAGCAAAACTCAGAAGACAGATTTATTTATGATTTCTAATGTCCAAGAGATGGGCTCTAGATTATTGGGCAATCAGCCTTTATAATCAGCCTGAAGAGGCTCTGAAGGATGTTTGTAAATACAGTATACTGTATATATATACAATGTATATACTTTATTAAACACGAACACACAAACTACCGTTCTTAAGTGCTGATTTCAAATAAAAATGTGAAAGAGTGCATGGAGCTACAAAGCAGGTTACTGTAAAATGTGCAGCGTGTGCGTTCTACCACAGGGCTATGTTGAAATACTCCCAATTGACACGTTCCACTGGAGGATTTCCAGGAACGTTCACGGACTGCAGGGCTAAAATAACCGATACCGGCTGACGCGCGTGACCCTGATCGCCCTGTTGCATTGTCCCTTCGCAGAGCGCGGTTCTACGGGCCACCTGGACCTGACCGAGCTGATCGGCGTGCCGCTCCCACCGTCCGTGACCTTCATCACCGGCTACGAGGGCTTCCCTGCTTACCGCTTCGGCGCCGACGCCAACATCGGACGCCTCACCAAGACCTTCGTGCCCGACCCTTTCTTCAGGGACTTTGCCGTCATCGTCACCGTCAGGCCCAGCAGCAGGCAGGGAGGGGTGCTGTTCGCCATCACCGACGCCCGGCAGAAGGTGGTGCAGCTGGGGCTGGCGCTGACGGCGGTGGAGGATCAGACCCAGCGGATTCAGCTCTACTACGCCGACGGGGCCCCGGGGCCCTCGCACAGCCGGCCGGTGGCGTCCTTCAAGGTGCCGGATATGACCGACACGTGGACGCGATTCACGCTGTCGCTGCAGGACCAGGAGGCGCGCCTCTATATGGACTGCGATGAGTTCCACTCGGAGACCTTCAAGAGGAGCAGCCAGAAGCTCAGCTTTGAGCCCGGCTCGGGTATCTTTGTGGGCAGCGCTGGAGGAACGGGCCTGAAGAGGTTTGAGGTAAGTCGACGGTTCCTCACGGCTGAGGGCTATATTTCCCAGCTTTTCGCTGTGGGGTTTATCTCTCCTTCGCGCACATTCGGGAACATCACTCCATTTGCGTGAACAAAGTAGAAGGTGGTAAATGAATCTTAACTCCTAGAGGTAATTGCTCAAACAGGCGGTGCAACCCTTTTGTGGCAAATAGTACTTTGTCAGACAAGAGACCCAGTCGTAAGAATTGTGCTAAATCGATAGCATTTCATTCATATCATGTTATTATCATTGCTGTTTTGATTGAAAGTTGCAGCTCTGTTGTTTTGTTTAGGATACATTGAACCACTGGCTGTGGTGGATCTTGTCAGTTTGATCTACCATACCTGTAGACTTTGTTTGCATAACCAATTGGAATTTAATTCTATTTGTTTGATCTGATCTGTTATTTGATCTGTTATTACGTTTGTTTGTTGGAGTATAATCAGAGTTGGGTTACCACCATTTTGTACACATTTTCCAGGAGTGACTATCAGGCAGGCTATCCTAAGTAATTGTTCAAATTCTAAACATAAGATTTCATACCATTAAAAAGTGTGGTGTCCACATTGGGTACTCTGCACCTGGATTACATATTGATCTGTTATGACACAACAATCTGGTGAGGATTGGGGCTAGAAACATGCTAGCAGATATAACAGAGGGAGTTGAGACTTCACCGCAGATAGAATATATGGTTTTTCAACTCTATTTGTTTTAGAGAGGACATAAGATGGAGAGGCTAGATAGATAGATAGATAATAGGTCTGTTGATCCGTTTCTCCGAATCAGCTCATTAAAGTTCTACAAACATCCTGGAACTTGACAGCTTTACTAGGAGACAGACAAGGCTAGCAGGAGCCCCGGGCGAGCTGTCTGAGGGGAGATGCGGTATCAGTACGCCTTGTTGAGTCAACAGAAACATCTGTCTGTACACACGGCTCAAGGTCATGGTCATGTTTATGCCAGCTTCCTCTTCTCTGGAACCAGAGACTCTGAGCTTTCCTCACTGAGGAAGTAGCCAGGATGGGAGTCTGGTTTAGCCTAAGAAACATCTTTCACCATCCACCCCACAACTCTGTCTTTGAAGAGAGATTGATTGTTTCAATACAACGAATAAAAATATGTTCACTATTTGGTTTGGTTTCATATGGCTGGTTTGATTAAGAGAAACTCTTCCCATACAGTCCAGTTAAAGAAACGCTGGGAAAGTGAATATGAATGGGACTTTTTTTCTTCTGTCTGTGTTCTTCCTACGGGTGCTGCTGCACATGGAGAGTAGTCCGCTGACGGAGGTGGTGGAGGATGTGTGTGTTTGGGAAAGGGGTTTCTATAGTGACGGCAGCAAAGTGGGCAGCCTGTCCTTTTGTTGTTGTGAGGCCATTTTGGAGGCTGGCCAGGGAGGACTGAGAGGACCACAGAGGTAAAGAAACAGTCAGTCAGAGCAGAGCAGAGAGGCGAGGGACGTAGGGGCAGGGAACATTCAATCACAGATCTCCAGAACACAGTGGCATCTCATGCTGCGCAATACAATACTTCTGGGTCAAACTCCCTGCCAAGAGATGGTTCTAGCCCTTCCAAACCAGCCTGACGTTATGTTCTAATGCAGCTTTGGTTGGTTTACTGTAATATCCTGTTGTATATGTTCTGTCACTGTTAATCTCTCTGTGTAATATTCTCGTTATGTATGTTTTCATGCTGTTTGCTGTGTTCTGTATTTCACATCTTATACTGAATGATGAATAATGACTCTCTAACACATACTTTTCCAAATATATTTTTATTATACATTTTACGATGCATTTGAAGTGTATTTGACTGTGTCTATCTGTATGGAACGCTGTAATTAGGAACTACATTTCTTTGGCCAATTTGAATTAAATTTCACATGCATTGTAGTTTTCCTGATTTTATTTTATTGTTATTGATCTTTATCATGATTAGGGGCTTTCTCTGTCACCTCTTCCAATGACAAGGCTGTGTACCAGTGAACACGCTTCAGGTCATTCACTCGAAAGTAATAGATGTGACCAAAATGTTAATGAGTTTGTGTTGAGGGGCCGGTCCCTGTCAAACGGTTGACAGGCTAAAGGGGCTTAACCAAGTGGTGACTTTGAAAGAGCCTATTTCTTCTCATAACAAGCATCTTCTCACTATAAATGAAACTACTTCAAATGAAAGGTTCCTTTTGTGTGACTTGTTGAAAATAAAATACGGAACTCTTTAATATTCATTGACAATGAATGATCATCGTTTCTTGAACCACTGTGCAGGGTTCTATCCAGCAGCTGGTCATCAAACCGGACCCCAGGGCAGCGGAGGAGCAGTGTGAAGACGACGATCCCTATGTGAGTTTCAGCACATCACCTGAATCAATACACATTCAGTTTCATAGATATCTATTGATCCAATGGCTTGAGCTTCTGACATCTCAGAGGCTTTGGCAGCACAGATTCTTGGTCACATTGTGAGCATCTAGCTTGCAAGACTTTTCCATCCACCGTTTGGCTTTGCATGAAGCGTGCTAATGGCTCCCTCTAGTGAACGTGCATTTATATTTGCATGCCCACCTTAACTGGCTTGGAGGGTTAACACAGCATGCCACTGTGCTCATTGTGTTCGTTTAAATGACATGAATGAAGAGATCCCTGCAGCTCTTAGGGAGGGAAATGCTACTTATGTTGAAAAGAAAATATTTTATTTCACCATTATTTAACTAAATGATTTAGTTAAGAATAAATTATTACTTTCTTAAGCAACCTGACCACCTGTGAAAAACCACACCGTAACACATGGCATCCCATAAGTAATGTAACAATTATAAATACAAATACAATTACCCTACATATTGGGATAGAACAGGAAAAAGAACGATGTCATTTATGTCTTCTGTTTTCAAGGCTTCTGGAGAAGGCAGTGGAGATGACTCAATGGATGACCGTGAAACAGAGAATGAGCTGAGAAAAAACAAAGCAAGAGGAAAAGAAATTGCCCAGGTAAATGAGTGGAAGGATCGACATGGGGTTGTACAGACACATGCTGTCAGTGGAGCAGAATACACAGACCGCTGACTGGGTGGGAGAGAGACACAGACCGCTGGGTGGGTGGGAGAGAGACA
>JACXGK010005442.1:0-33036 GCA_016801125.1 Novumbra hubbsi | reverse complement strand
CCCCTTTCTCCCATCACTCCCACCTCTTTTCTCCCATCACTCCCTCCTCCTTTCTCGCAGAACAACATCTCTCACTACCAATCAAAAAATGTCCAAAGAGATCGACTTCCAAAACACTGAATGAGGCTTGTTGTAAATTTTTATATCACAATGTAGTTCATTTTGAAAAATACAGGAACAAACACAGAAAGACATGCTCTAAGATTTAATAAGATTTACAACATATGTAATTATATTAAGGGCATTGGCAAGGAAAAATATTGATTGATTTTTATTCCATTTACAGCTGGCAGTATTGGTGGACAAACTAAATTTTCATGGACTGAAAGGTTTTGGTATACTTACTGCTGGTGTGATGTAAAGGCTTTATTTAGTAACTGTGTCTCAAGGGTACATCCAGTCCCCCAGTAATATGCTTACTACTGTATCTGACAATTGTACAACACTTTAGGGAGTCTAAAAAAGGTGGTGAAAAAAAGAGTTCTGGAAATAAATGGAGGCATGATCGATTTGAAAAGAGAATTAAAAAAGGTCTGAGTTGCGAATTAGGAAAGAAATTAGAGGGACATCGTGTTGTGTGTATGTGCCTTTAAAAAAGTACTACAGCAGTGGTTGTTACTAATATTCCAGGGGAAACTTTATTTAAATAAATCATGCATATAGTAGAAAAACAAAATTGAAAAGTGATTAAAGAGAGCAGCTTCCTTACCACTCTCTGCTTTGAGTTGGGCTTCTGCAGTAGCCACTCGATGTCAAGCGACTGTGCGTTGGACTGCCAGAATTGATGGTGGCATGGTAGGGTGGCGTTATCTCCAACGACTTTCTTCATTTCAGTCTGGGCACTGACCATCAACATAGTCAGCAGCACTGCAGAGAGAGTGAACAGAGACAATTAGGATCAGCTTGCCTACCAGAATGGGATTAAATCGTGAGATAAGAAAATATCACGTGTCTTTAGGTCATTATATAATGTGACTATGTATATATTATGTATATATTTATGCTGCAATTAATGTTATTCAAACGTATTTCGGCAGGTTAGCCGAGTGTTTGTTGGCTTAGCTAGCCGTGTTGTTGACGAGCTAGCCAGCATTACCATTGAATTGCCTGACTGAGTTATCAGGCGCTCGTATATTACTAGATTTCTTATATTTAAAGAAGATTGCACAGGCCTTTGCCTTTGCCTATCCCCAAACCCCAAGTGTATTACCTTCGTGTTAGGATGAAGGTTATGTTAGGGGCAAGGGTTAGGACTATCAAATGCTAAAATGTTACTGATCAACATTAGATTATCTGTAGAGCATTTACAGAATCACTATTGGGACTCTCAAAATAAAGGGTTTGCTACCTGGCTAACGCTAGCCCAATAGCAGTTACTAGCTCTTAGTTAGCTAGGCAAAGAGTATCAGGATGTGTATCATTAAGAAAGATATTTCAGAAAAGAGACATGAGCTCCTCTGAGCATTGTTGTCTGCTGCTGTCGTCTCACGCTTTCCCTGTCAATTATGTGCGCTGACAGTTGCTGATCAACATCCAGGGAGAGAACTTCACCGTTGGCAAAAGCTTTAAGGTCTTTAAGGTTCTTCCTAAAGAGGGATTTGGATGAACTCCTGGAGGGCTGTGCTGCCTTAGTAAGGGGAGCATGCCACTTAATTTCCAGTGGAACAAATATGTTCTAAAGTCAGAGCTGAGTATGATGGTGAGATGAAGTGGATGTTATTTATATGGACTGTGCCCAGCACCGTGACAACTGTGCTGTAACAGAGCCAGTAGACATGGACTTAGCTGTTGGTTTGGCATTTTCTAAAAAGGAGAAAATGCACAGTGAAATAACCAGGAATAGGAGAGAGCTGGAAGAAATTGCTGTCAGAAGTTGCAGGATCAGATGAGGACAAATTCCACACTAGGTAGGTTGATAAAATCTAACCCAACGAACACATATGTTGTCAAGTTCCTAACATGAAGTGCACAGCTCTAAAAAATAAAGGGAGCACGTAATCATCACAGTACAACACCAAGTCAATGAAACTTGTGACAGATGTGTCATGCCTGCAACATCATCCAGCATGATCGGTCAGTGATGGTCGGGGAAGCCATATCCTTGGACGGTCGCACAGACCCCAGCATGCTATCCAACAGTTAGACCTTTTGCTGGTGCAGTGGACCCTGGGTTCCTACTGGTGCAGGAAAATGCCCGGCCTCATGTGGCCAGAGTGTGTATGATGATGAACTTCACGTAAGTTGGAACAGCCTGTGATTTTAATTGTTTACTTAGATTTTTGGTATGAGTTTGCATTCAGCCCTTAATCGGTTGGTGATTTTGGTTTCCATTGACCGTTGTTATGTCATTTTGTTCTCAACAAATTATACATTGTACAGTAAAGATGTTGATCTATAATATATTTTGTTCATCTGATGTGTGATTTAGGTGTTCCCTTCAATTTTTAGAGCAGGTTATATCCCTCACCATATTTCCATATTGGACTTTCCCTCACTGTGCTTTTATTCTTTTGGTATTATCTTTTTAGTATGTTTTTTATTTAAAGTCAAAAGTCTACATCAGAATAATCTCTCAATCTGAATTTAAGAACCAACCAAAGTCACCAATAAACTTGACTCAAGAACTTGGGAAATTAGAAAACCAGGAATGCTGTAGCGTTCTGGATAATTTTAAAGTTTAATTTCAAACCGGCAAGTTTTTTTGTATCAGGTAGGGGGTTAACATCCAAACTGACATGTCTTGCAGACACAGATTCTCTTAACGCCACCCAAGACTAGCAATCTGTGAAATAGTATGCAATCAAACAAAGTGCAGACCCTGAGACCCAGCCCTGATTTGGTGGGGAGAAGGAGGAGGAGAAGGAGAAGGAGAAGGAGCTTCACTAATGCAAAGAACCTCCATGATACAGGGGAGCCTTGAAGCCTGATAAAAATAGTATGGAAAAAAACCAGAAAGGATGTTTTTAATGTCAGATGGGTACAGTGTTCGTTTCTTGAGGATGGGAAATACTTTAAGCATCTTCAAACAACCAGTTGTCAGAGATGCATCGATCAGCAATGGGATGAGATCTCTAGAGATTGGAGAAGGGAGGAGGGGGGAGGAGGTGGAGCCGAGGGGGCTGAACATAGTTGGACGGAGACAGAGGGAGAAAGAGGTCAAATTGTGAGATGGTCCTTTGTATGTGGGGTAATTGGGTACTATAGATTGAGTGAAAGGTTTGGGAATTGACAACAACATACAAAGAGAGTGAGGGGGATGTTGTGGACAGTTAAGGGGGAAGAGAAGGTAACAACAAGTTTCCTAGGGTTAGAGGCAGAAGAGAGGGTAACAACAGGTTTCCTAGGGTTAGAGGCAAAAGAGGAGTTAACAACAGGTTTCCTAGGGTTAGAGGCAGAAGAGAAGGTAGACATAAGGGAGTAAACAGATGATAGATCATTCTTAGTTTTTGTTTCCCTTCAGTTTTGCTTAGATGCCTGCAGCCCTGTTCTGTGAGATTTCAGTGAATCGCTAAGCCAGAGAGCAGTTGAGAAGGGCCAGGAGTATATCAGGATGTGGAAAAGTAGGAGAATCAGGTCAAAGACCCAGGATCCACAGACAGCAGGGAGAAGGATTTTGTGGAAAGGACTGATGATAATATAAAAAACATTGTGGCAGATTGAGAGAATTAAGGTTTATCATACGGCATGGGCTGAGTAAATAGGGTGAGAGTATCAGAAAGAAAGTAGTGATCAGAGAGACAAAGTAGTGAATTAGAGAAGGATTGCTGGGGGATTAGAAGGGAAACAGCACCTTGTAAAGAGGATGTCAAGACTGCTGGATACTTTGTGAGTAGGATGGAGTTATGTCCTATGAAGAAGGAATGGAAGATGTGGAAAACAAGCAATAGATACTGAAAAGTTGAGTTTGCCCAGTATGAGTAGTCAGCCATCGTCAGGACATGTATCTTTTCAAGGTGTCAAGCTCATCGAGGAAACTCTTCAAGGGCACCTGGTCGATGATACATTACTCTACTCCCTGTGATCCATTTGGCTGCCCGCCGTCATTTCTGGCAAAGCTCCGCCTTTACCCAAAAGCTATGAAAGGTGAGAAGGAATGTATTTGAATTTAAAAAGGGGAGCGGGCAGGCTTAAAGGGAAACAGAGAGAGTCAGAAAGAGCTGGGGCAACTGTAAAGTAGGCACCAATGTCTATGAAAATGCCCTAGGGGGAGTTGTGCTCCAGTAAATCTGTCTCCCCACAGAACCCTGCAATCTTATTATAGAGCAGCGAGTGGGATGGAGGCAAGCAGGCAGCGGCCCCGGATATTTCATATTTCCCAAAGTCAAGCTTCACATCCCAGTCAGCACATTGACTCGGGCCTTGGCACCACTAAAGCTCCCAAACTCTGGCTCTAACAGCTGAAGAGATCAGGGGAGGAAGAATATAGAGAAGAGAGGAAAAGGGCACAAGGCCCACTCTTTTCTCTTAAATATATTGCAGCCTGAGAAACGGATTCTGGCCACAATTTTGTGGCTTTAAGCATACCTTTGTTACATTTAAATGTGAGCAATGCAGAACCATCTCCTATAGACATGTTTTTGACAGTGCATATAGATGGGAACATTATGTGGGTGCTGATGTGAGTGCTGTATGCTTTATGTGATAATACACTCTCTCAGAAATGTGGTCTCATACTCTCTTATCTGCATAATGAAAAACAAGGCCTATCTCATGCTCACAGTAAATCACCGCCAGATGTTTGAATTAGAACATCACAGTAGTAGGGGATATGGAGATACAGATTGCATATGACTCAGTAGCACCACCCAAGCTGAGACAGCAAGAGAGGTGACCGCGACATCTCATCTCTCAACACTGCCATCCTATACTAAACTTTTATCTTGTGGCACTGACAGGCTCATCTGGCAAGCTATGAGAACGATGGGAGCGGATGGATGGGAATAATCATTTAACGACCACTGAGCTGAGGACATTGAAAGGATTCCCGCTTTTACCAAGCCAACTGCATTTCACTACATTCTTTGGTATGACCAATATGTGTCAAATGTTCTGCTGACATTCAGCCAGTTTTAGTTAAGTGGGGCCACATTAAGAAAACAAAATAGTAGCCACGGGTGTGTGGTGGGCAAAGTTTATTCAAACGAACAAAAGAACAGTTTAAAGAAAGTTTATTCAAACGAACAAAAGAACACGTACCACAAAACTTGTAAATAAAAAGTGGAACCAAGTGGCAGAACAAAACAAGTCCTGAAAACAGGTGCGGGTACTAGGTTGAAGTGTCCAAGGTGCGCTTAAAAATAAAAGCTTGTGACAATAGTTCAACGTAGCATCACAACTTCGTTTTTTAAATCCTTTAGCATCAATAAATGGTAATAACACACGTTTTCTTCACAGGGAAACAAAGATGTCAAGGTGATTGGCACTGACAGAGGCAAATAAATGCTTTAGTTTATCACTGTTTCAGAGGCGTTGAAATAGTGATAAATCCTTGTGAAATCCTTTCACATCTCTGATAGCTCTCCAGACAAGCTGGACTAAGAGATATCATACAAACTGACTCCCCACATAAACCACCATAGTCTTAGTCCTCCAAAACACTTGTTAATTTATAAAATCTCCTTTTCAAGCTCTTTTTAATGAGCTCTTCTGAACGGGGAAAATCCTTAAAACACTCCTACTGATCACGCCCAAACATGTAATTTCACACGTCACATGCAATTCCATGGTCTCAAAGATGTTTGCCATTCCACTGCTCTTAAATGAATAAACGACCCATAATCCTCCCCTGAATCGTTTATATCTCGTCCAAAAACCAACACCTCTTTTGCAGACATGGATGTTTTTCCAAGCCACTTACATTACTATTAACAGGACATCTCTACGCATGCAGTGTGAGCTGGAGCATGACATCTGGAGCGTCGTGTTCACACTGGTCTGCATTATGGATTCCTAAGCTGGTCTAGAGCACGTGGATGGAAAGAAGGTATATATAATACCTAAGAGTTACAGTGGAAAAGTAAAATGGTAAAGGACCTGTGGGGAAAAAGAAACGGGAGGTGAAATCCCACTAAGGTTTGAATAATGTACGGACCTGTGGTAGGTTTTCACCGAAAAACCGATCTCTTATTGAAACGAGTCAAAATAATTGATGCTAAGTTACAATAACTTCCTCCAAAAAATCCTCCTTAGCTGTTTTTTCTCCAAGCCAATTACAACTTGTCCCTACTGCCGAGTCACAGGAACCAGCATATATTTCTGTTGATATTCTCTTGTATGCACAAGTGCTAAGACTTTCTGAGATGTTCCATCAGCCGTTAAGCCGTTAATGTACTGAAAATGAACAGGGCTCCAGAGTGCCCCATAACGTGGGACCTCACCACTGTCCCACTTCTTCCCCCCGTCTTTATGTTGCTCAGTAAAACCGAGGCACAGTGAACCTCAAAGAGAGCCAACACAAAGATGCCGCTTATAGTCATTGCTTGTTTTTTAATTAAAAGCCCGTTAGAAAGGATGTTCTCCATCACGTTTCCCTAACTATGTTAACTGATTTTGTGAGATGCCAGGCTCCCTTACAGAACAAATGCTGAAGGATTGTACTTTGTTAAACTGTACATTGCAGAGCTTCCCAACTCTGTTCCAGGAGATCAACAATCCGGTTTTAGGCTTTCTCTTCAGCCCCTGTTGTGAATAACCAGATTTTATTTTATGCTCTCAAAACTGAGTTGGGAAAAAACGATGAACTGTTTGCAAAGAAATGGGTGGACTTAGATTGAGTGGGCAGCTACGATTGGATTAGAACAAGTGTTGTTCCCCCTCCCTCGGATTATCTTAGAGAGCAAGAGACGGCTCCACTCCGGCCTTGCGTTGCTCAATTATATTTTGTTGATAATTGAATAGGGCTAAATCATGTGCATTTTCAGCTGGATAATTTATCTGCTTTGCGCAATGTGTGAATCCACGAAACAACAGCAATGCACTCAGAGATGGGCTCTGAGATGTGCCTTGAGTGATTGCTTAGTAATGCCCACTTGAGTTATAGGCTTTACTGGAATTTCAAATGCACTTTTGGGTTATGCAGTCACAAGTCCATCTGATTACGAGTATCAAGTAGGATCACATGGATTTGGTTGTGGATATGAGTATGATTCGTTGGGCACACCCTATTCTAAATAAACATGTGCCCAAATAACAAATAGACTATATATTTATATTATTTTCTTGGGTAAATAAATGTGTAATAATAAAAATAATCCACCTTTAGGACAACAGTGAGTTTTTTCAGTCCATACGCAGAAAGCTTTGCCCCTAGTGGCATGTACTTGCATAAGTGCATGTCATTTCTGTGGCTAGAGTCTACATACAGTACCTGCTTTGGTACTGTAGAATGATCACGGTCTACTCTACATTTAGTAAGTACTTTCCTTGCATTACCTCTGTGCCCATGTAAACGATATGCTCTGTTGGCCGGAACAGACTGTCTTCTTGAAGCATGTACTTTAATATAGTATGGATGTCTCATACTTTGTCAAACTGATGTTTAGAGTAATATAGAAGACAATCTCGCAATGATCAATGTCTAATTCCCAACACCAACAATATCTATATCTGAAACAAATTGTGTAGGTGGATATATTTATAAAGGTAACAAACTATAAAGGTCAATAATTGGCGACAATTGCTAGGTATTGTGTCACAGGTTAGCAAGTGGCTTTTGTGAAGGTGGCATGAGATGCCAATTATAGATTTTTTTTCATTTGACTCTTTCCTTACATTCCATAAATGAATCAAGAATGGTTTTACGGTATCTGAAGGTCAGTGCTGTCATAAATACCAGCTTTTTGAAGCTCACATAACAATATACATTTCAGTAGGTATTGGTACAAACAACCATATCAAGAGCTCTGCACAACACTGGCTTTTATGGGAGGATAACAAGACAAAGGCAGTCATTTTAAATACCACCTGAAAGCTCTTCTCGTGATCTTAGCCAAACCTAACAATTCCTAACTATCACCTCTCTGCAGTGTAAGTATGGTGGTGGCAGCATCATGGTGTGGGATAATTCTCAGCAGCAGGGAATGGAAATATTGTTAAAATGATTGGAAGAATGGATGGAGCAAAATAAAGGGACCTGAAACATGCTTCAGTTCACTAAAAAAAGTTTAGGAGGACATTTACCGTTTATTATAACATTTATTTGTTAGGGCAAAGCAACAACTCATGGACAAAACACTTGGTATATTCTGCATGTTAGCTGGCCTTTAGAATTAAAGCACTGCCTTACCAGCTGCTGATAAACTAGAGTTGTCCTTGTCCTTGAATTTTATACATTTAATTTTTTTACATCTTGCATGCATGTTCACTTTACTTCTCACTATTCACCCCTGTGGGAACCCCCAGGCACTACAAATGCATAATTTTCCCAATGCCCATATCAAATGCTTCCTTCAATAGAGACAACAGCCAACAGGGCACCTTTTCCTTTACCCAGTAACACAGTGAACAACTACTTCCCTGGTATGCTATCAATTCTCCATTTGTGGCTAGGTGCTGGTGAACAACTCAAATTGTTGAAGCCGCCTGGACTTGAGTGTTGACCCCTTAAAATCAATACTTTAATAAGCTATGGTGCTACCAAGTCCATTTTGCTGCAATCAGCAACTTTTTACGTCCATTAGGTGAAAAATTGAGCTGAGTAGGTGTGGGACAATAGGGAAGTGTAATGTATTGTGGTCTTCCTGACTCAGGTGATGGATGCACTGTAGCAATGTACTTTATGACAATGCAAAACCTGCAGTCCGCCCAACGTTTTATGCTTAATCACTTTAATTCTTGCAATTCAACACTTTTATTTTCAGCCATTATTGCCTCATATATTTCTTACTTATTACGTAGTGCCACGTGGCATGTCACAATACTTTTATTGTTCAGCATGACGCATGTTATTCAGTGCACTTGACAAATAATAATACTTTGGCAACAAGATGTAAAAAGACAATAAACCACCAAGATGTAGGCGGTACTTGTAAAAGGCTGTATCGAAATAACCTAAAAAAGACTGTGGTTATATTTAGATTAGTACAAAAGCATTGCTTTAAACAGTCTAAGACTACTTGGGTTTGGACATAGTAATGCTTTATTTTGTAAGCTCAGGCTGAGTGTGCTGCTGGGTTTCTGGATGTTCCCTGATCCCTCTCCTCTCCACAAACAATTCCATTAGTTTATCCACTGTCACTGTCTGTCACTGACAAGGACCCTTGAGTTCATCCAGGGTTAGATTGAGCCTTTCTGGGTGTACTCGACTGTGTTAATGGTAGAATCGGATCATTTAAACCAGACTCCCTTCCCATAATCTGATGCTGCTAGCTCGCTGCTAGCTCACTGCACAGAATCCATAACATACAGGAAGTGGACAAAGTGGAAACAGCGTGTTATCTAGAAATATCTACACCTTAATATAAACCAATCCCAAATACTTTTGTGAAAGCTTTAAAATGGACTGTGACATTTAAATCACAATTACAAACACAGATGCAGAGGTGACATTACATTGAATATCAATTCTTACATGACAGTACATACATGAAAAAAACAAAAACATTTTGGTATTTGGGTTTTCAAAACAACTACATTAACAGTTCCAATGAGGCTGTTGCAGTTCCCCAATTGCAGGTGCATCAGTTCACAAAAACTGCTAAATAATTCACTGTGTCAAAAGAAACTGTCTAAAAAATCCTGACAGCATTTTCTCAACATGAACAAATTGCTTTGGCAAAGAGGAACGGCGGTTGCAAGCTACGGCTAACCAAAAGGAAATGATCAACTGATGCTAAACAAGATAGTTACTCAATGCCCCAAAAGTACAGCTACACAAATTACCAGAAAACTGAATGAGCACTTCTGTGACTCAGTCACCAAAAACTGCATTTTGAACTTCACAAAGCTGAAATTTATATCAGGGGTAGCATATGGACACTGCTTGTATCAAAAGGCCAATGCACAATGAAGCATAACTTGGTTTAAAAAGCACAAAACCTGGATGCCTGGACTCTATTCTTTACATTTTGATGGGTTGATGTTTGGAGAAGGCCAAACAACCCCTTCAGGTCACCAATGTCTGCTGCCAACTGGTAAACATGGTAAGGGATCCATCATGGTATGGGAAGCCATCTTCTGGGAGCTTCTTGGTGCGATGATTGCTCATATATAATGGCCAGGAAATATAAAGCTATATTACAAGACCAGTTGCATCCTATGGTGCAAATACTGTCCAGGCATGATGTTCCAATATTCTAGGATGATAATGCCCCCTTATAAACTGCAAAAACATTTGTTGGAATACTACAACGTCGAAACATCTTTACTAAAAAACATTCAACCTTTCTGGGAGTCCAGAATCCAAAGTATTGGAGGCTTTTCTTCTTGAAAAAGGTACAATTCCCCACCACACACTGTTCTGGTGTTACGTCCAGTTGTGGCCTATTCCTGTGTCTATGTTCAGTATCGTTAGTGAATTGTCTTCAACTGCGTCTCGTTAACCTGAAACATCTGTGCCTGTGTCCCACCTCCATGCTGCACCCTGACACCAGGACCGGACCGCTTCCCAAGAAGGATTGGAGCTCTTCTCAAGGCAGGACATTTGCTTCTCCATTTGTTCCTCTAAAGATCTGGAACAGCAGGTGGGGGACTTTAGTTCCACCATCCTGAGCTCATCTATAAATGTGTGAAACTCTCACTAAAATGAAACGTAACTAAATGCATGATAGTGTGGACATTTCTCTGTAGTCATTTGGATTTCCCATGTTCCCCATAAAGAGCTGAATATTCTGCTATGCTTTATTATACGGTATGGCTAATGGATCCAACTTTACAAAAACAACATAGAAATGTTTGTCCTTGTTGCGTGTCTTACAACAACTGGTGGAAACAACCCCGTCCATTCGGTCATTTTGCATTGATTAAGTGGGACCGGTCCAGTCCATTGTGTTTCATTGTGTTTGCCAATGTAAAGTAATACAGTGCTGCCTGGACTCCCGGACTAACCATGAGCAGGGTTATTACCGGGTTCTGGCCAAACGCAGCTAGCAGAGAGGCAGAGACTTTACAGATGTCACAACAACACAACGGTATGATGACTTTCACTAGCAACTGTAGCTGAGTGAGTCTCAGCAGGGCGGCTCCTCCTGGCCCGGCAGCTGCATAAGAAATGCACACACGGCCACATCCTAGGGTGGAGAGAAGATTGAAACCAGATGAATGAGACTTTGGTATAGCAGGCCTTTCAGGGACTGTATTTGGTCAAGGCTGGGAGCCCAGAGTTCAGAACAGGGTGTGGTCTCAGTATGACAGCCCAGGCCAGTTTCTAAACACATCAGGAATGCTCACCAAAGTGTTTTTCAGACAGAAATCATTTGTCCATTTGAATTTTGACTGTTCTCCATAAAAGAGCTTCAGCTGGAATCTGTCACTTCCACTGTGTTAAGGAAAGCCTTCTAACACAACAAAGTAAGCCATAGAGCAGTGGAAACGAATATTTGGAGAAAGCAAGAAATAGAAACATCCCTGTCTAATCCAGGACTCTAAATTGACCATGTGAAATAGGATAACACTCCCACAGATCTACAATCACAAGGGTTATTAACTATACGGTGGTGTATAATTGCATAGTTTAAATATAAAAATAAAACCCTAATACCCTTGCTTGCATATACTCTTTGTAACAGAGATGTAAATTAAGATCTAAAACTCGTCTGAATTACACATTTGCATGAACGGTTTACAGCAATGTGGCAGAAAGGAGAAGTTCTGAGGAAATGTGTTGGCAAAGCATAGAAAAGTTAAGGAACAGTTTGAAGTTTTGGTCTTTCTTTATTGGAAGATAGAGAATAATTAAAATAGCCAAACATAGTTTGTTTTCCTTGGGAGACACTTTGGCCGGCGACAAACTCTTGCTTAATATACCACGTGTCTCTGTTTTCTGCTTCGCCCAGTTCATATGCTCATACTGTCTTTGTATATGTTTTGCCGTGTGTGTGTGTTCAGAACAGATGGTGTGTGTCAGTGATTAGGGGGTTTGTTTTCATCGGTTGTCCACAATGGCCCTCCTGAGGTATTTTTTTCCAGCTCCAGGACCCGTCCATGTTCCCTCTGATATGCAGCTGGTCGGCCACATTCACAACCCGATGCCAAACACACTAACAATATCCCCATGACATTTCAGCTATGATACAGAGAACCGTGTCTGCTTCGTGGATTCTGCCTGCAGTTAACTAGAGTAAATAAAAAATAAAAAAGATACAGAATTGAATTCGATCAAAATGCATAATCTGCGTTTGCTTGGACAAAGGAAGGTTAATCTCATTACACTCCGCACTGAACGGCACGCTGGAGCGTCATCCGATGAGACTAATTGTTTACAGTTAATTAATGAAACGAGAGCAATTAAAAAGACACAGGAAGCGCAGGGGGGCAGGGGGTATGTCCACGTGACCGATCCGCCGGCAGAGGGCGTGCCGCGCAGATCAGCGGCGTAAACACAAACGACAACAACGGCAGTTCAACCAGGGTCGGGGCCAGGCACGTGACCGGCCGTAGAACACGTGCCTTCCCCGTCAGGCGGTGTGGTTTGCCGTTCACCTGCCCCCCCCCAACCCCCCCCCCCCCGTGAGAGAGAGCACTCGTCCGGCCGTGTCGCCACACACAGGCGCGATGGGCTCATCGTGTCCTTCTCCTCCTAATCAACAGGGCTCACTTCCCAAGGCTCGGAGGGAGCCGCCGATGCCGCCGCTATCCTCCCCTGTCCCCTGGGTCTCCCCTGTCCCATTGGCTTCCTCGACTCGCCGTGTGAATCATCCGCCGGGGCCCCGAGCTTTCATGACTTGATCCCCCGTGACATCACCGAGGGGAGACGGCGTGAGTAACGCGCCTCCCCACACGCTCACTCCCTCTCTCCCGATGCCGCTCCTCACTTTCAAAGGGGAACGCGTTGTTGTCGACGCACGCGGGGGTACCCAGCGATCTGTTCGGAGGGCCAGGTATTTCATTCACGGACGATGCCTTTCGGGGCGGCCGCTACAGACAAGGCCATTGTCCTGCACCGTCTCCAGGCATCTTCTAGCCTTGTTCTCCATTGTCCTCCCCTTTCTTTCCTCTCTCTGTATATTATGTAAATTCATACCTGCCATTTCTTGGAATAATTAGGGGCACACAGACGTAGACGAGTGCTCGGCGGTGCAGAAGCTAGACTAGAATCAACACCGGGACCCTTTTAGCCGGGAGAAAGCACGCCCCTTGAGGGCTGAATACATTAATGTATTTTTGGTAACAGAATGTAGCATGTTATTTGAAGGGCCCGGACATGCTAAGTGTTTTGTCTTATGCATGAGCCCCGGGGGCCACATTGTTCTTTTTAATTAAAAAGGAGGCGGGATGCAGAATCTCTTTGTGAAGGCGTGTGGAGTATTTGTTGTTGTATTCCTCCTAAAAGTTTCTAGCATGATCCTTATTTGCCGTGGTGTCTGGGGTTCTGCTGATACCGTGGCTTTTCCCCAAAGGATAATTAAAGATGCTTGGCTTCTTGGCTTTTGGATCATACAGAGGTTAAAACCAGCCTCCGAGAACCACTCACTTAGTGAAGCTATTTTTTTTTCGCTCTTCCTCTATCCGTACCCTGCAAACAAATAAATATAACGTGATTTATTTGAAAATGCATTTTCTCATTCTCCTGCTGACAAATTGGATTTCAAGCGCAAAGAAAACCAATACCCCAAATAAAAGCATAACATGTTTTTAATACAATAGATTGTGTCTGAAAAGGGAAAAGGGATTTCTTATCTGAGACTATTGGGAAAGTCATATATGTTCTTGTGTGCTGACAAGGAGAGCTGACATTCAAAGAAAAGCAGTTGATTAAAATTGCATTAATACGCCACAGTGCGCCGTTCAGTATTACACATACACCGGGACCTAAAACCTTCTTTTTCATAAAACGTAAATACAACATGCTGCAAATGCCATACACCTTAATGAATTCAAAGTTGTAAGCAGTCTTAACGAGATCAGCGCTATCCCACAGAAGCAGGTTGCGGTGTTGTTCACTTGGTGTGGAGGATGCTTCGTGGTGTGATGACTCACAACACAGTACTAGATTGAGAGCGTGATCTGATCACACAGTCTGGCCATATGAAGACTCACATGTAGGTACAGTTTCCAACATACCTTTCAAAGAAGATCACGTCAAACAGCAAGCCGCAGCGTTCTCCTATTCACAACTAATGAGGTATAAGAGGCGGACAGAGAGGCTGAAAAGAGCATTTTGTGCTTCCACACTCCTCTCTCTGGCTTCTCCCTTTGTGTGGATCTATAACCACATGCACATGATTGGCTGCTGCTTTTGGGGTAACGGGGGCCAGAAGACATGGGTTTCTTCAGGGGGAGGGGTGGGGGGAATGCAAAAACACATTGTCAGGAGCCCGCAGGTCATTTCTTTCTTCTTTGATCTTTCACAGACCTCAGCATCCTCCACTCTGTATCTTCCTAAATCGTTCCATAACCACCCACCTACCCACTTTCTTTGCTTCCACGTAGACAAGACACAAACGGTGCACACCACAATCCTGCATGGCGACTGTTAAGAGGGGGGAAATAATTCACATGCCGTGCATGAGTAGGCCAATGCCAGGCCAATGAAGACATTCTTCCAGGGATCCAATAAACAAGAACTGATTCAATCAGCTTTGGTTCAGTCCCAGATTACATCTAGTGGGGCTGTAAAATGCCAGGGACCTCACAATATTATTACTATGCTTAGGTGCTGATATGAAATGTGTCGTGGTTCTCACAATTCTATATGTATTGCAATCAGATAATGTGCTGTTGCACTGTGGTTTGATTGTCATTCTCCTCTACATATCTGCTGCGGAAGGACAAGCCTAAGAAATGAAAAAAAAACACCTTTTGCTATCTGATGCAAAGCGCTGAAAACAAATTAGGTAAAAACACTGCTCAAAAAATAAAGGGAACCCGTAATCTAGTCAGTTAAACTTCAGGGATGTCAATCTGTCCAGTTAAGAAGCATTAGCGCAAATAATCATATAATAAAAACACATTATACAACTGTATCAATTGTCAAACCCATCACTAACAAGCATTGACATACAGTGTCTCTTAAATTGTTTCACTCTCTTGGACCTTTACACATTTCATTACTGCTACATGAAATCAAAATTGACTTTTTCAGGAACTTTTGCCACCAATCAACACAATAAAAGTACATTATGTCAGTGACAATAACATTTGAAAAACTGTGGATGAATACTTTTGAGAGCCAGTGTGAATCACTCCAGATGAAGCAACCAACAAGCGGATCAGAGAGCAGAGTTGGGCATCACTGAGGTTAGCAGGTAAGCAGAATCCCAAACCAGACAGGACCGCTTGACTCCACGCTTATTCATCCCACCATGGCCAATCACACAGGCTCTGCATACTATTTATATTCCCCATTCTTGGGTGGATTAAGCCAGTCTAATCTGCTCAACTCAGAAAAAATCTTAACCATAAAATATTAGTATTTGTATTTGTCCCACCAGTATATGCCAGAAGTGCTGTGACACAAGTGGCTCCTCAAACAGCGGGTAGAGGGGGAGGTCTGAGGTACTGCCGCACCCTAATGCAGACACCAGGGAGGGTCAGGGTGGGGCTGCATACTGATTACGGGTGTGGTTTAAATGAGCTGGAGATGTGTCCTAAGAGGGTGCCCACACATATCTACACAAACGTACAAACATTTTCACATCATTGTGGGCAATGATCCTTGCAAATGTGATTGGCCACAGAGCCATTTTTGCGTGAGCGGAAACCTGAAATTGTGATCTGTAATACCACGGCCTATATTAGTAAATGCCACTGTATTTTGATGGGAAAACACATTTTACAAAAAAAACTGCATTGATACTTTAAAGTCACAAACAAGCTTTCAAGACCACTTGAAATGTGGGCTGCACATTTTGTGCTGTTGTAGGAAACAACCTATAACTGAGCCATTAACTTTTTTTGGGGGGGTTTGTGGCTTTTTTAAAGTTTTTTATATTTTGTTGATTCTATCATTAGAACTAACAGTGTGAACCCGGTGAAGTGAAATGCTGAATCCTGACAGAGGCACCTGCAATGACTGATGTACATTAACCTCCATTGTCAAACCTTTATACCTAAACTTAACCTAACACTAAAGAAGAACCCAAAATGTAACCCTAAAGTTGTAAACTTAAAACTAAATACTAAAATATACTAAACTAAACCCAACCACTAACAGAGAAATAGCCCTTTACCCTGTTCGGAGTGGCTAATAGTGATGATTCCTCTTACAGTAAAACCAGGATCACACACACATACACACACATTTGTTTTTCAATCCATGTGGGGATCTGAAAACCTAACCCTAACAAAGAAATCAGTTTTTGTTTGGTACATCAAAGCATATTGAATACTAATCGCTGCTAAAGTAACCACTGGGGAAGGTCCCTCCCTTTTCTGTTCAGTGTCTGAACAGCTATTCCTGAGCATCATTTATGAAAGTACTTGTACTCATTGCTAAAAGCATGGAATACAAATATTTAATGACATTTGAAGGACTTCATTATAAGAGCAGCTCCCCATCAGCGGTTTTGTATGCTGTTCAGACACAGCCGTTACAGTGTTCCTGGCCAATAGGTACTAGCGTGCATGTTTGCTGATCAGCAGCATAATGTCACTGGGTTTTTAGCAGAAATTAATTTTAATGTCACTCTATCTTACAAGCTTGAATGTCACTGCCTTCAATTGGTCTATTAAAATGGCACGGTTGTTTGTGATTAGCAACGGAGAGAGAGGAACACATAAGATGATGGTGGTACCAGAGACTTGGGGTCTAATGAAAAGGTATGTTCTCATTACTCTAAGGTAATGGTGGTACCAGAGACTTGGGGACCTATGAAAAGGTATGTTCTCATTACTGTGAGGTGATGGTGGTACCAGAGACTTGGTGTCCAATGAAAAGGTATGTTCTCATTACTGTGAAGTGATGGTGGTACCAGAGACTTGGGGTCCAATGAAAAGGTATGTTCTCATTACTGTGAAGTGATGGTGGTACCAGAGACTTGGGGTCCAATGAAAAGGTATGTTCTCATTACTGTGAAGTGATGGTTGTACCAGGGACTTGGTGTCCAATGAAAAGGTATGTTCTCATTACTGTGAGGTGATGGCGGTACCAGAGACTTGGGGTCCAATGAAAAGGTATGTTCTTATTACTCTAAGATGATGGTGGTACCAGAGACTTGGGGACCTATGAAAAGGTATGTTCTCATTACTGTGAGGTGATGGTGGTACCAGAGACTTGGCGTCCTATGAAAAGGTATGTTCTCATTACTGTGAGGTGATGGTGGTACCAGAGACTTGGGGTCCAATGAAAAGGTATGTTCTCATTACTGTGAAGTGATGGTGGTACCAGAGACTTGGTGTCCAATGAAAAGGTATGTTCTCATTACTGTGAGGTGATGGCGGTACCAGAGACTTGGGGTCCAATGAAAAGGTATGTTCTCATTACTGTGAGGTGATGGTGGTACCAGAGACTTGGGGACCTATGAAAAGGTATGTTCTCATTACTGTGAGGTGATAGGGGTACCAGAGACTTGGGGTCCTATGAAAAGGTATGTTCTCATTACTGTGAAGTGATGGTGGTACCAGAGACTTGGTGTCCAATGAAAAGGTATGTTCTCATTACTGTAAGTTGCACTAGATAAGACAGCCTGCAAAATTACTTGAATATAAATGGAATCTTGAGCCAAAGTTATTGTTTCACTGCTGCCAAAGCAATACTGTAGGTTATACTGTATGTTATACTACAGTATTGTTATACTGTAGGTTTTGGTCAGAGTCGGGCAGTAACGTAACACAAAACCTGTGATGCATTATACAAATACCGTTACAGTATTCCAATATGCAACCTGCAAAAGGTTGAAGGAAAAAATAGAAGAACATGTTTTGCAATTAATTACTATATTAAAACATGCCGGGATGTGCCTGATTCCATTAGGCAGTTCAGTCCAGTCTCCTTAGACGGCATGTCAACTGATATCCCTGTCCCTTATTACCTTGTTTGAACGACTTGATGTCCCCTAAATAATGAGCCAATGGCCACCAAGCCATAACTCTGATGCAAGGGGCCGATGTGCGTGTAATATCCACAGTGGTGACGTGTCTATAGGTCCCCAGCCATGATGTGGCCAGTGACAGAAAACGCCCAGAGGCCATGCTGGATTCAGGTAGTTTGATTACAATAGAAGGGTTAATGTCTGGAACAGATCTCTTGGGGAACGTGTGCAGACACCAGTTGACATGGGTTAAGTAAGTGATTCCATGAGAATGTACCGCTGCATGTCTAGGGAGGCCAGTCGACTGTAGACAAAGTATTACGTCATTTTTGTAACCCTGGTTCCCTGAATGACATAAAATTATTGAATGTTTAAGCATTTCAAGGGATGTTTTATATACAAACCTACAGTTTTGTCTGCCAAGTAGAAAACTGAACCTGTTGGCTAATGGCCGCATTTCCTCAGGGAACCGGCTCACAATGGCTTGCTTGGAAGACCTGTCCTGGTCGGAGCGTCTACTTATCGTCCGGATCTTTTAAATCAATTTGCAGCTATTTAAAGGCAAGAAAATCCTGCCCATGACTGCTGTCAGAGACAAAGCCTTGCTGAGGTGAAACCCCAAACGGGCAGTTAAATCCAGCGCGAACCAGTGCTACTGCCAAAACGTTATCCGTGGTAAGAAAGCATTTTGAAAAATGACATGAAATGACTGGGAAAATTTGGTTTCCAAAAAAACTTAGATATTGTACCCATCAATTAAAAACAGTTTGCACTTTAACTGTGGTTATATTTTTAACCCAACGTGCCTGGGTGCAGAGCTAAAACCAAAAACGTGTAACCATGTCCAAATACTGAACTACATAAGGCCATATCGAACCTCGGAAAACAGATTGGAGCTTAGATAACTGCAGTTATCACAAAGTGCTTGTATAAAACACCCACCCTGAAATTCTAAGGAGTAAGTAACAACACTGTTGATGCACAATCCTGCAATAGCCTCAGTCTAGTGCCGTAACATAGACAATTTTGCATCTGCTTATAAACAAAAATCTCACAGTCAGAATTGTGAGCCTGTTGGAAATAAATGCCAAAAATCATTTGTTTGGGATTGGAAATGTAATCAGAATTTCAGGAATGAGCCAAGGGGGAATGTGCTCACAGTGGGGAATAGAACAAAATTAGTATAGGCAAAATGTATGTCAAGTCCTCAGGTTTCTAATTCTGGGTAACAAAAGAGCTTTCTCTTTGTTAGCTCGGAGGTGTGGCGCTCTGTTTAAGATAACATTAACAATAATCCCGGGGAGATAAAAGAGAACATAATGTCTGTGGTGTTGGGGATCGTGTGTAGGATCCATAATGTGCCTTGCACATGGAGCAGGGAATATGGCAATGGGGCAAACCTGAGGGTAAGAATAGCCTGCCTTCCAAGAGGTTCCGTGGTCTGGTCTAAAGTGTTTTTCCATCTCTCTCTCACACCCACACACACCTTCACGACCTTCTCTTTTGCCATGATAAACAGTATATACATTCTTCATTTCAGCTCAGTCTGATCCCTTTGCTTGGATTTGCTGAGGCAAAGCAGAGCAGAGGCCTGTTAGTATCTGTGGCTGTGAACAGCACGTGTTTTGCCTGCCTGACGTGGCAAGCACCCACACACTCCCACACACACGCCATGAAGACACTCTGCCACTCTGCTGGCCTTATACAGGAAGGAGCGTGACCAGTTGCCTTTCCTGAAACTGCTGACCTCCTGTCTTTCTGTCCTGAAACTTAATGTTTTCCATCCCCAGCCATTAAACGGTGGATTCTGAAGGAGGGGAAATGGGGCCTGAGCTACAGCAGACAGTGACATGAAAAGTACTTTGTTGCTAGCATACTGTTTACAGAGTTACAGGCCTTGTACCACTTACCAACACTTGAGTGGTTCTGGGAATTTCGGAGACTGTGCCAGATCAAGATACAGACACTGCTCTTTTGACTGTATTGTTTAGGTGAGATCTTCTGGGAAGGGAAAATCTGTCAGCATTTTTATCTTCCTGCTTTGTCTCAACATGATTGAACTTACTGAAGAAAGACTTCCATTAAAAGCTGATTCTTCTCCCAAACTGGACCCATAACTAACCAAATAGGATAAAACATGTTATTACAAAACGATGGCTTTGCATGCTTACTGCGCTAAGTAATGAATATGCGCTGCATACATCCTGACACTGCAGTGGCTACATTGTCCAAAAGGAGCTTGCAGTTCAGAGCGCAATCAGACTCCATTATTCACTGCGGCTCTCAGGAGTCATAACAAGCTCATTATAAATAAACGAAATGCATTACAGCTACATATAGTAAGCACATATGCACATTGCAACTGACATACATTAATGGGGGCCATTTAGAACCGTTTTTAACTAGTCATTGGAATTATGGTCAAGCCTACCAAAGTAAAATGTTATAATGTCACTTAGATGCATAAACAGCTTAAGGGTTTTGTCCATTAATAACCATGTAAATAAAGCGGCTGCACAAATCACACACAACCACAAATTAAAGGGACATGGTGGATTTCGGCTATTGAGGCTATTACCAAATGTCTAATTGTGCATCTATTTATCTATTCTTATATGAACACATACACATCTGCCCACAATCACTCATGCATATTGGCTTTGTATTCCAATTCTTATTAATTTAAAATATACAATGACTTGAGCTATAATGCTTACGCTTTATTGAATTTTTATCTATATTAGATTAACCATTTATAAATACCAGATGGCTAAAAAAGAGAACTTAGTTAAACCTCCATGTCACAACTGAGGTACAGAAAAACTTAAAAGCGAACACCAATGGGCTCAATATCGGTGTTATATCCTGTTCTACAGGGTGGTATTCCAGATGTTAAGGGAACAGCTCTTTGCAGAATATCCTTGTCAAAACCTTGTAAAAAGCCTCCTGGTCTTGGAACAGACTGTTCTCTAACATTTAGGTTCACCTTCAACAGGTCACATTTCAATCTTAAATCTCAGACTAAATTTAGACAATGTCACTTCAGGACGGATGTGTAAGCCTTATGTTAATTAACCCTAACCCGATTAGCTGAATAAGAACCAATTCTTGCTTACGAATGGCTACCCAGCCAATGGCATTACAATTATTAAAACACAACACTTACACAAAAATACAATCAAGAACACAATGTACAAGGAAAAAAACAAGAGACAAATGAATTATGCCAATAAATGACACCATAGAAGGTGATCCTTAATATAGATAGATAAGGTGCTTTGTTGCTCACCATATGAGGTGATACACACATGGAAGGTCATTAGCAGGTGCAGTGATCAAGTTTGGAAGGAGTAAGGAGTCTTTTGAAATGAGTTCCCGATTTTCTTTATCTACTCGCCAATAATGGTGTCAAGCCTGATCCTGGCGAGACCAAGGCCTAATGCTTCATGCCGGTTTCTCATCCCCAGCGTGGACTACAAGGCTTGGAAACGAGTTGGCTTGTAAATCACACTTTCATGTCAGCAATGTTGACGGAGCTAGTTCACCTGCACTACAGTACCTTCATGCACTCCAGCTGTGTTATCTGCAGATGCATCCAAACCTCGACTCCGCACTGTACGAGACAGCATTCTGATTTGCTCAGCTCAAAAAGGCCTTCCTGGCTCTTGTCTTTGCATGTGATTAGGTCCACAATCACATCTCTGACCGGTGTGTGACAGCTGAAACTGACAGCGATATTAATCACCATCCCCAGGAAGCCCCTCCACTCTGCGGAAATGGACGCTCAAGCAGCTATAATCTGAACATCGTCTACAAACCGTGTTCAGATTATAGAGAGCTTTACGTGACAGTCATCCTCTTTTGTGCAAAACAGAAAATACAGTTCCTGCTTACTACACACAATCTACAAACATGATGCGTGTTCGGTTTTCAGTAGCAAATTATGTTTGCATGCAATGATTACCTGACTCTAGGTATGCAGTCAATGAAGACAAGTGAACTAGTGGCCGCCATACGTGACCCCTTGATGGCCAGCTTGACTGTATCAATGACAGTCAAGGCAATGCTTATGTAATGACGTCACGGCTTATTGGGATTAACATTTGCAGGCAAATATTTCCGTCAGTCACAACCTGCACACTGCCAATTTTCCCATGACATGAATCATATGCAGCGTTTTTAATGTATGAAAGGTAAGTGAAGGGCATCGTGACAACAAAGCCGATACATTTCTTGTTGGCAATGGACCTATTGATTTGTACCAAAATCTATTGGCTCTAACGTTTAGCAGTCATGTGTCAAAAACCGAACAGCAATGCGGCAGTAGCTTTTTTTCGCTCTATATACTGCATGCTGTGACTTTGCGATCCTAGCTTGGGAAGCTCACTGGGGCGAGACAATCACAAAGTTTGTAATCCTAGCTTGTTGTCATTCCCAGGACAAAATTTGATTATAACACTAAAGCAGTACGAAGAAGGCTATTTACCGGCCAAACTCATTTTGCCAAACTAAGCAACAAAGCTCCAAATGTTAGTTTCATCACTCTTGCATATATAGCTGAGTTTTCCATGCATTGGCACAACTCTAGGAAAAAAAACATAACATATTTATTGTTTGCTTTATAAAAGCATAACTAAAAAAGTACCATAAAACTGTATAATAAATGATAAGAACTAATCACGATAAATAACACAAACATCTGTAGTTAACTTGTAGTTAAATTAAGACAAATTTTAGAATGGGTTCAAATCTTGTCCTAAATAAAGAATTTAATGTTTAACAACAGTTAAAGTATTATTGTAAACACTGTATGTTGTTTGGACATGCCCTTAAGTCACCCCAGAAATTATTACAACGACTAGCAGAATCGATTGGTATCCCAAGTGATTCTCAATAATGAGTTGCTGGTCTATGTTCCAATAGTTCTACCATCTTCTACATTGTGCTCTATATCAAGGTACTAAGTACAATAACAATTATGATAGGATTCTATTAAAATCACCCATTATTCTCTATCTGGCAAGCTGCAGGTATGTTATCCAATACTGAATCACACCTATGCTTTTTGTGGACTACAAACACATAGTTTTTTGATAGGTGTTTGGCCAAAGCTATTTCCATATGCCCTAAAGGAGGCTACTTAAATAGGCAAAGGCATAATGTAGCAGGAATGGAGGCTGTTAGTTCCTCTATTATAATGTTTTAGTGGAAATTTTACTGGCAATGAAATGTCCATTGGCTAGCAACAAAATTAGGTAACTATGCTAAAAGCAAAGTTAATAGGTGGTTTAGTTCACAAACAACATCTAGGGATTTGTTTGAGAAAGGTCATAGGAAAGGTACAGCTGTTTTTCTAGAAGATATTTCCAATTTAGCACTGACTGTGTTCTAACATATGATTACTAATGTGCTTTTACACCCAGCATGCGTTCATGCTCCATTTAATGGCAGGATTCACAGACAAGTGGCGAGTAAACACGATTCACCACGTGAATGCGTAGGCTACTCTACATTGTTATATTGAAAAAGGCCAATGTGAAGCACTCTGGACATCTCCAGCACAAATCAAGTGCCAAATAAAGTTACTCGTATAATATTGCAAATCAATATGCAACAGCCCCCACTCAAGTGCAGCACTAACTATGATAACAACAAAATTAAAAGCATTAACAAAATTAAAAGCATTTTGACAGCCCAGAATAAAACTTAGTAATAATACATGGTTTATTCATAATAACACATGGTTCGTTCATGCTCAGAATAAAACTTAGTAATGTTTACTCCAATGTTTACTCCAAGTGTGTAATTCATGTTCTGTAGAGGCATTGTGGTGGACGAGAATTCTGAGAGGTACATTGACCACCGTTTATGTAGCATTTGGGGCTTGTCTCCGCTAACATTAATTGTCTTTCATAAAAGCATATATTATTGAATAATTTGTTTAACTAGCTAGCCGGCATTGCAAAAATTACAAACACTAATTGGCTTTTACAGAATCATTTGATATTACGTTTAAATAATCATTGGCTTAGTTTGGCAAACATTAAACTATAGTGGCCAACAAAACACTGGCTTAATAAGAAGAACTGAACAGTATTGAATGACATTAAAAAATATTTTCAAAAAACATTTATTATTTCAATCTGAAATGTGTAAAAACGTTTTCCACCATACTGATCAAATGAAGCAGACATTCCAAGAAACGCCTAAAACTAGAGCCCCTATAACAGCCTCGATGAGAAAGGAAAACCATTTTTGGGAGGTTCTCTCATGCACTGCTTGCTTGGCTAAGCCAGTATATTTGGAGAAGTGGTAAAGAGAAAGTGATATCTTGTTAACATCCAAAGGCAAAGGGGGCAGCCTTGACAAGCGTTAGGTACACAATGAGGCCTAAATCAGGGATGTAATCCTTTAAATAATGTCTGTTTCACGTAAGATTATGTTGAATGCTAAAGCTGGGATAAAGTACAATACACAACATCTGTGCTTGCAGATTTATCAGTTTCTTTATTCCAACCGTCTGCTTATCTACATTAGCAACCGTCTACTGACATCCTCCCAACATCTTCTTGCTGCCTCCTGACACGTTCCATTTTGTCCTGTAAGATTGGCTAGTTGTGATTTAGGGGTAAATAATGACTCTTAAAAGAGCCCTCGTCCTATAGATTGTGCTTGCAGTGTACATTTTCGCTGAAGCCCAACCCACTGAAATAGAATGCTGTGTTCCCATCAGTCATGCTACATTGCAGTGCCCTGCAACCCCCTCCAACCACCCTACACCAATCCATCATTCCAAACGACAGTGGCCTCAAGGCACTGTCTGAGAGCGGGAGTCTCGTTCTTTTATTTCTTTCTTTCTCCTAAAGCATTAAGTGAGAGAGAAGCCGGCTCTGCGCTGGTGTGGGCCATGATGGGTAAGACGGCAGGAGGCCTCTTCCAACGCTACACTGTTTAAAAGAAATGAAGGGAAGATGTAATCATCACGGTATAACACCGTGTCATTTAGATAGCATATGTGACTGTGCCTCAATGTCACCTGTTTTATTTTGCACATGAAAGTGACAACAGGTGCACTGGAGAGGCAACAGCTAGACAACCCCCAAAAAGGGAATGGTTTTGCTGGTGGTGGCCACAGACAATTGCTATCTCCTTACTAAACTGTCAGAAACAGACTTCATGAGGGTTGCATGAGGGCCAAACATCCTCTAGTGCTGACAGCCCGGCACCGTGCAGCTCAATTGGCATTTGCCAGAAAACCCCAGCATGGTCAAGTCTGCCATTGGCGCAGTGTTCTCTTCACAGAAGAGAGCAGGTTCATGCTGAGCATGTGACCGACGTGAAAGAGTCTGGAGACGCCCTGGTCAACGTTATGCTGCCTGCAACACCATCCAGCATGACCGCTTTTGCAGTGGGTCTGTGATGGGCTGAGGCACTGGGATAAAATCCTGCCTTTTGTCAGAACTTATGATGGTGCAGTGGGCCCTGGGTTCCTCCTGGTGCAGGACAGTGCTCGGCCTAATGTGGCCAGAGTGTGTAGGCAGAATGTGGAAGACATATCAGCAAGTTGGAATAGCCTGTAATCTGAGTTGTTTACCTTCATTTTTGTGTTGAGTTTGAATCCAGCCCTCAATCGGTTGGCGATTTAAGTTTTCCACTGATAGTCGTTACGTCATTTGGCTCTAAAACGAATTACACAATATACAGTAAAGACTTTGATATTTAATATATTTCTTTCAACGAGATTGTGATGTATGTGCTCCCTTGATTTGTTGTAACTGTGTGTAACAAGATGTACTGTATATGACATCTCTCACAATCTCCTCCTCTCACTCTCTCTTCTCGCAGGTAGTTGCGCATATCTGTGTAAAACTCCACACGCCCAATCTACTTACCGTCTTCTTGTTGTTCATGGACACACTTCGGCCACTCTATCGTCCTGCCCCGTCTCATTAAATGACATAAACGGAGGTGTCCCTCAGAGAAAAGGCCGGAAGAAAGCGACGGTGTACCGTGACCTTCGCTTTGCGGCAGGGACAGTATCAATGACAAGCCTATAGCTGCAGCCCCACACCGCCAGTACCCAAACACACAGGCATGCAGGCCGGCACTCACACACGAGTGAATACACACAATCCCCACAACCGCATTCTCACAAAACTAAAGCGGTCATCATCACCGATCCCGAGCACCATACCACCAGGGGTGACACCTCCAGAGGCGGCAGCCGTCTTGACATTGTGACCCGACCCCCGGCATGGCAGCAGTGTGATGGAGGTGATGGGTGTTTAAAGCCTCCTGTGGGCCAGGCTCTCGAAGCCGCGGAAGTAAATACGCTTCATCACCCTTTTAGTCATCCTGTTGAACGCCCAGGTGCTCCCTGGCATGCTAATAGACCATGACAGCAGAGGTCTTGTTCCCATTAGTCTAAAGAGTCAGGTGGAGAAACCCAAACCATTGGCTTCTGTGACCAATCATGAGGAACCCATTGATTTCTGCAACGGGTTAGATGGTTTTGGCTGTTTTTGCAACTTAGATCAGACCTCCGGGACCTGTTCAGATCCTACTACTACTACTTGCAGAAAAGGATCTCGCCTGAAAACAATGATCAGGGATTCTAAATCACAGGATGATTATTAGGGCTTCAGCTCTTCCATGGTTTGAACTCCAGATTAAAGTTATTAAGGGAATCAGGAAATCCACTGCAAAACACATGTGATGATGATAATTATAATCATACAGCAACTGTATGCAATTAAAATTTAAAGTATCAGGAAGCGACATCATAAAAAAAAGATTGATAATTGGCATAATTAGCTAGCAGGCATTTCCATAGTTCATCCTCAGTGAAGCTCGTTACTGTACGAAGGCAGAAAATACTACAATTTAGGCTGATTTACTTTGCTTATCCTACAGACAACTGGTTTCCGATTCAGTGTTCTGTTTTTAAAAGCAGTCTGTGGCAAGAAAGAGAGAGGAGGGGAAAGGCCATGAGTGTGTTAAAGCACAATTCACCCTAAGACACAAATTCCTGACAGACATAGTTTAATAATGGGACTATATGGCTGAATATAACTACACTGCTCCAAAAACAATAAGGTAACAGTACATTGTGTAATTCAATGAAAACAAAATGACTTAACAACTGTCAATGGAAACCAACCAAGTAAAGGCTGGATCAAACATACAAAATTCAAACAAATCAAAGTGATCTATTGAAATCACAGGCTGTCCCAACTTGCAAGAATTTCATCACGGCCACTCATCATGTGACTCGGTAGGGTGTATTGCCCCCCCCCCCTCCGTGCCAACAATGACTGGGCACGCTCCTGATGAGACAGCGGACGGTGTCCTGACCAGACCTGGATCAGGGCATCAGTGATCTCCTGGACAGTCTGTGGTGCTACTTTGGGGCATTGGATGCACCGATACATAACATCCCTGATGTTCTCAATTTAATTCAGGTCTGGGGAACGTGAGGGCCAGTCAATTGCATCAATGCCTTCATCATCCAGAAACTGCCTACACACTCTGGCCACCTGAGGCCAGGCATTGTGCTGCACTAAGAGGATCCAGGGAATGACAGGGTTTCAATTAATAAATCAGGGAATGTCAACACAATTAACCTGGTGAGGGCAGAGACTATCATAAATCAACAATAAAAAGGTGTCTAGCTAACTACAGAGCTGGCTAGCAAAAAAAAGAAAACAAAATAGATATCCCAAAGGCAAAGTTGGTTCAGTAACTCTTCATAATACCACAGAGGGATTGACAAAACATTTCTGTCTGTCAAACTTTGTGCTCAAACCAGAAGGGGACTTGTGAGAGAAGCCAAAGAGGGGCCAAACATTTATTTAAAGAAGGTACAGAGTTCCGTCGCAGGGAACTAACCTTGTCGTAAATCTGGCCTGGATTATAACGTGCAAGAAAGAAGTGACCCAAATCTTAAAGCATGAGAGTGATCTAAAACTGAAATATGATGGTGGCAGCATCATGCTGTGGAGAAGCTTCTCATTAACAGGGACTGGGCATCTTGTTAGAACTGAAGGAAGAATGGATAGAGAAAAGTAAGTCTAACAAAACAAATTCTCTAGAGCAAATGTAGGTTTCAGCAAGACAAGCATCCCAAACACAAGGACACTAAACCAATAAGAACAATGAGGTCCATTTCCTATAAATGTACCAGTCAAAGTCTTGATCAAAATCCTATGAGAATCTGTGGCACTATTTCAAAACATTTTCAAAATTAAACAATCAATAGCAAATCTGCCAGGAAGTAAGTAACACTTAATTAATCACATAATCTTACATAATCTTACGGCATTACTTGTGAATGGAGAATGTGTTCATATTTGGCCTGGCTACTTTAGAAAACACATATCTGCGCCTCTTATCTGGAACGCTGCTATTTGTGAAGGCATTTGATCCCAGCAAGAGTCCCACGTAAGCTTCTTGGGGTTCTCCTTTGATGTTCAGGCTGAAATGTGGTTCTAATGGGGCCAAGGGAAGGTCTGGCTTGCAAATCGTAGCTTTCCTGATTGGCTACAGACAAATACTTTGAAATTATTAGAAAATTCAACCAAATTTTCAAGGTAGGCTATTTGAATAATACGAGTAAGGTAGGCAAGGTGGCTAGTAATATTTATTTGCAAACATATATCAAAGGAGATCTGTATTTTGTGCTGAGCAAGGATATAGTTTGTCAATTCCACTATTACAATGTTTTCAAACGTGACTGGCGATATGACATTAATGCTTAGGTTTGACTAGCAAAAACAATAAATCAATGTTAATTTACTATCTTGGAAGAAAGATGTTAGCAGATGGATTTGCACACACGCTGTCTTCGGACCAAATGGAGAAGAGTGTCAGCGTTCGCTGACATACTTCTTGTACAAACAGTTCAATAAGCACCATATGAACAGTGTTTGCTGGCTTGCTTGTTATTTTCAAAAGTCTAGTCAACTAAATATGGCCATACTTGTCAATGATGAGCCAAAGATCCGTCAGCAAGAGTTGTATTTATATGATTAAATGGTCATCGTTTCTACCCCTTTAAATATGGAGCCAGAAGTAAGCACAGCTTCTGTTGTATTTTTCTTGATATGGCCATTAGCTTGCTAGCTTAGATATGTCATTTGCTAATAAGTAGCTGCAAAGTCACTGGAATTGTGTGCGAGTACACACTGCCAGTTTAAGCCAGAGTCCTGATTACATTTGAATCAACGCCTTGCAAAATGTTACATTTTGTTATTGTTATTCACTAAAATTAAATGACTATTACATTACGTAGTCATCTCCCTCCCAGTAGTCCAAAAAGAAACATATGTTACAGTTAGCGCTATAGACTGCGGACAAAGTATCTGATCAGCTACTCTGCGGTATATTTCAAAGAACTGTGTCGGCTAGGTTGGGTAGTGTTTTTCAGAAAGGCCAGAGCCCGCCTCAGCTTACATGGGCATTTTTGGTTTCTGCCTCTTTGTTAATTGAGTATTAAATAAAGTAATATAATATTTCGCTATTTCTGTTTGCCGTCATTTCTCTGTCTGGCTCTGGAATCAATGTAGAAAAATAATTAACGTGCACCAAATTGGGAGTATTACATATGTATGGAAGAGTAAGAATTATGATGTTTAATAAAGTTGGTATCCTAAATATTGGTAGTTTTTGTTGTAGGTCAAAACTGTCTCCTGGAAAAACTTGGTAGAGCATTGTTGACATTTCCATGGTGTTACTCAAGTGAAAAACATTGTGCTTCAGACCAATGCCTACTTTTCAATGACAACATTTTTAGTTTTTAGTTTGTCGTCTTGGCATGTTATGTTTAGCATTTAGAAAGGCTTACCATTCCTGTCGCTGAAATCAATTTAGTTTGGATGCAGTGTTTACTAAACTGGTATAGTCTAAATCAGGAGGAATACTTCTTGTCATCCAGCCTTAGAAAGATTTTCTAGTACTCTGTGACCGTCTCCTTAGTAAATGGAGACTAAACCAAATGAGGCATGATTGATTGGAAAGAATGTGAAACAGCTCGAATGCCCAAATGTATTACCTTGGGATGGATTAACTCTCTTTAGGGCAGATTAAAGCCATTTAGCGTTCAAATAAGATGATGACTGCCTTGCAACCGTCAAGACCAGCAGGTGAAATTTCAAAGTAATAAGGGGAGTGTCTACCACTCAAAAGGATCACAGAGCCAAAGCTTCCACTAGAGATAATTTAAAAGGACAGGTAGGCCTGAGCAGACACTGATACTAAAGTATAAAGAGGATATTGTAGATGAGTAAATTGAATGTAAAGGAATAGGAGTAGCTAGTGCCATGAAGTCTGAAGTGATCTCTGAGTGCTCTCTCTAACATTGGTCATTTCTCCTAATCATCTGTAATGATCCTCCAGAAAACAATAAACCACGGAAATATGATGTAATAAGTATGTCGCTGCCATCCACCTTTTGTCTAACGGAATGCTTGGCAATTACCAGTTTTCAGTAGGACCTAATTATGACGGACGCAACTCTGCAGTAATAGTGTTAATAAGAGACGAAAAATATAAATGTTGCTAAAAAGTCAGCCATTCTCAGAGAGGATGTAAATCGTAAAATGTTTAGGCTGGGCATGACTGTCAGATACAGACTCCATGAGGGTGGCATGAGGCCCAATGTCCTCTAGCGTGTCCTGTGCTCACAGCTTAGCACTGTGCACCTCGATTGGCATCCCCCAGAGGACCCCGGAATTGGCAGGTCCACCACTGGCACCCTGTTCTCTTCACAGATGAGAGCAGGTTCACACAGAGAACATGTGACAGACGTGAAAGAGTCTAGAGACGCCGTGGTGAACGTTATGCTGTCTGCAACATCGTCCAGCATGACCGGTTTGGCAGTGGGCCAGTGATGGTTTGGGAAGGCATATCCTTGGAGAGTCGCATAGACCTCCACGTGCTAGCCAACGGTACCCTGACTGCTGTTTGGTACCGGGATGAAATACTCAGACCCATTGTCAGACCTTATGGTGGGATGCAGTGGGCCCTGTGGCCATACACACTACTGAGTGACAATATGAGTTGCCATGATGAAATGTTATTGTTTACCTTGATTTTCGGTGTGAGTTTCAATCCAGCCTCTAACGGTTGGTGATTTTGGTTCCCAAACGTCATTTTGTTCTATATCAAGGACACAATGTACAGTAATAATAGTTTATTTTATTTTGTTCATCGAGACCCAATGTATGAATAATTGTAAATATAAATCATTGTAAAATGCAAAAGGCACACCAACTAAAAATATGTTTTTTAATGGACATTCTTTATGTTTTTTCCACTGACCTCCTATTTTGAAACAGACTATGAACAACAACTACACATAAAGCCCTTTTAAAGGAGTCTACTTTCAGTAAAAAAAAAAAATTGCACCAAAAACAGCAACAGAACTGGGACAAGGAACATTTCCATTTGCTGTATGATATTGATTACAGCTCTGGTTGATACAGTAAATTCAAGAACGTACATCCTTTGTTAGCAGAGTCACATCATATTAATCCCTGCTCACGCTATTGATTCATGGAAGGAAGGCATTCCTGATATAATAAACAACCCTGCCAAAGATCCTGTTCAATAGAACATTAACCTGAGAGGGGTCACACAATAGCATGCGTTCACCTTTGTCTTCACTTAAAGGAAACCTGAGGTTAGGTGGTGGAAGAAAGGTCACTGGATCGGGAGATCATTGCAAATGGAGGAAATGTGATCAGTGATAGGGACGATTGATGACCACTGACCGCTGGTGACACAGGAACAATCAATCGGCATACACTAGCGTCCTCTAAATGAGCGTCGCAGTTGGACAATCCATATAAAAATAAAAGAGCAGAACAGAGAATAACATGCTGAGTTGGGTTACTGCCATTCTCTCTGAAATGCTTGTCTGTGGGATTGTTAGGTTATTTCCTGCTGTGTTTGGTGGTAAATGTTCCTGTAATCTATGCTGAATGTTGACTCATCATTGTGTGTGTGTTTCGATGTTTATACGCGCTCCACTGTGCGTTTTCGTGTCCGTAAGTGTGAGCTGGGAGGGTTGGGAGGTAGGGACAATAACGGGGGAAATAACAGACAAAAGGCAGTGGGGGGGGGGGGGGGGGGCAACCATTTAGTGAATACGTAAGCCCACCCGTTGCCCCCACCCTTAACACCATCCTGTCAACCCCTCCCCCTTTCCAGCGGACAGAACCCTACCACCTCACACGTCCCATCCGTAGATGCACATGATGGATGATGGGACTGCAATGTGCTGTTTCTGTAGGAAAGACATTAAAATGTAGTGACTAGCGTTACATAATGGCAGAGGGGGAGCTGGGTGGGACAGGAGGGGCAGCGGTTGCTTATTATAGCATGGAGTTGACTTTTAAGATCTTCCAGGGAGGGAAAGAAGAACTGAAGGTAGCCTACTTGACAGACCAAGGGACGTAGAACACCATCAGAAAGAGGGATAATAGGCTCAGAGGAGCATTAAAGACTGCTGATACATATTCAAAAGACTGCTGATACATATTCAAAAGACTGCTGTTGCATATTCAAAAGACTGCTGATACATATTCAAAAGACTGCTGATACATATTCAAAAGACTGCTGATACATATTCAAAAGACTGCTGTTGCATATTCAAAAGACTGCTGATACATATTCCAAAGACTGCTGATACATATTCAAAAGACTGCTGTTGCATATTCAAAAGACTGCTGATACATATTCAAAAGACTGCTGATACATATTCAAAAGACTACTGTTGCATATTCAAAAGACTGCTGTTACATATTCAAAAGCGGTTCCAGACCACAAAGCCCTAGACAAGCCAGTGTATACTGCGTCTATACACCCATCCCATTGTCTACCCCCTCTCTTCCTTTCCCTCTCCCAGGGCTGG
>JACXGK010005441.1:21746-33279 GCA_016801125.1 Novumbra hubbsi | reverse complement strand
CTCAGTCTCTCCCATATCACTTCTCCTCAGTCTCTCCCAAATCACTTCTACTCAGTCTCTCCCATATATTTTCTCCTCAGTCTCCCCTCAGGCTCTGTCGGTCTCTCCTCACCCATCTCTGTCTCCTATCAAGCTCACTGTCTCTCCTCACACTGTTCTCTCCTGAACCCTGTCTCTCCCCACACTGTTCTCTCCTGAACCCTGTCTCTCCTCACACTGTTCTCTGCTGAACCCTGTCTCTCCTCACACTGTTTTCTCCTGGACCCTGTCTATCTTCTGTCTCTCCCCACACTGTTCTCTCCTGAACCCTGTCTCTCCTCACACTGTTCTCTGCTGAACCTTGTCTCTCCTCACACTGTTTTCTCCTGAACCCTGTCTCTCTTCTCTCTCCCCACACTGTTCTCTCCTGAACGCTGTCTATCTTCTGCCTATCCTCTCGTCTGTTTCTGCTCACCCGTCTCCCTCTCACCTTCTCTCCTGTCCTTCTCTAGACTGGTTTTGTGATGGTGGATTTTGAGCTTCGCTCCGTCTTGTTTTATGGAGGTTGTGGGTTCACCATATTCCGCTGCATGAGCTTTGCCCTGGAGAACTGCGAGAAGCAAGATGCCAACTACAGCATCCTGGAACTCCTCAAATACAACTTCTACCTTCCATTCTTCTATTTTGGCCCGATCATGACCTTTGACAAGTTCCACACTCAGGTACATAATGTTAGGACAACGTTGTACAGTCAATACATTAATTAAATCAAATTCTATCAGCTGAAGATTCAATACTGCCCTCTAGTGGACACTTTGTAGAATGGAACCATAAAAACAACTCAACCCTTGAAATCCTTGTCGCCAGAGTGAAACATAGAAATGTGTTAAGTCACACATGTAATGTGTATCTGCTAAGGCAAACAGGGTTGTCCAGACACGTAAGGAGGCGGAGATGTGGAACATTTTTCTCCAGGGTCTCCTTCACCTGGGGGCGATATTAACAGTACACGTCCTACTCCACTTCCTGTACATCCTGACCATCCCAACCGACATGAAGCTGCTCAAACACACGTCTGACTGGGCTCTAGGTCAGCTACCGATTCATTTACTGGAGTTTACTCCAGCGATTAATCAATAACTCCATAAATTGCCATTTTATTAAAACATATTCCTATACATGTGTATGTTATATGACAGTACACATGTTTATCCCTTTATTTTTATAGTGAGCATGGCTGAGTCTAACCTGTCTGTAATCTATGTTTTCTGTAGTGGGTGTGGCCTACTCTAACCTGGTATATGATATGTGTCTCTCCTGCAGTGGGTGTGGCCTACTCTAACCTGGTATATGATAGGTGTCTCTCCTGCAGTGGGTGTGGCCTACTCTAACCAGGTATATGATAGGTGTCTCTCCTGCAGTGGGTGTGGCCTACTCTAACTTGGTATATGATTGGTGTCTCCCCTGTAGTGGGTGTGGCCTTCTCTAACCTGGTATATGATAGGTGTCTCCCCTGTAGTGTGTGTGGCCTACTCTAACCTGGTGTATGATGGGTGTCTCTCCTGTAGTGGGAGTGGCCTACTCTAACCTGGTACATGATGGGTGTCTCTCCTGTAGTGGGTGTGGCCTACTCTAACCTGGTTTATGACTGGGTGAAGTCAGCGGTGATGTTTGGGGTGATCAATACCGTGGCACGACTGGACCATCTAGATGTCCCACACTCTCCTAAATGTATCACCATGCTCTACGTCTTCTCTGAGACGTAAGAATATATATTACTGTTAATCACTGAACATAATCACTGTCCGTTATCAATGAACATTATCATTGAAGATGTCAGTTAATCGTTATTGTTAGTAACAAAGATTCTGCTTTACAGTCACTTTGACAGAGGAATCAATGACTGGCTGTGCAAGTAAGTTTGTCAGTGTGTTTCATTCCATATCTAATCACAATTATCGTAGGCTGGGAGTTTCTGATCGACATTAGTCTGACTTCCTGTCTGAGTGCCTGAATACCGATCTTTGTCTCCAGGTATGTGTATGGCTACCTAGGAGGGAGGCATGAACATGTGCGTAACGAGGCCATCGCTACAATTTGCACCTTTGGTGTTACAATTCTATGGCTGGGACCCTGTCAAAGGGTTTTCCTCTGGGCCTTTTTCAGCTGCTTGGGATTCAACTTTGAGCTCTGGACAACCAAGTTCTTCTCTATGGAACCATTCCCTTCTCTAGAGGTAAGAGAGAGACAGACAGTAAAATAGACAGAAGGGAGAACGAGAGAGGTGAGGGAAGAGGGAGACAATGGGAGACGAAGAGAGATAAGAGAGCAGATAGAGAGAGAGAGAAGGAAAATAAAGTGGGAGGAGTCAAATGTGGATTGGAATTGTTCTAACAATGACAGAACAGCCTGGCTTTACACTGTCATGATGACCCTAACTGTTGTTGACAGCTGTTGCTGGGTCTGTCAGACACCAGGATAACTATTTATTTTATACCAGGGTCTGTTAGATACCAGGGTAACTGTTTGTTTTGTACCAGGGTCTGTTAGATACCAGGGGAAGTGTTTGTTTTGCTCAGGGGTTGGCTTTCTCTAAATATTTTTTAGATTTATTCCAGGTGATCATTTTTTACTTGTGCAGTGTGCAGAACAAATCTTGATCCCATTGTCAAACCCTGGGTAGCGGTTGTATTTGTTCTAAAGTATAACATCTCTCCTCTAGATGGCCATGTCTCCTGTGATGTCTCGTCGGATCAGAGCTCTGTTTAACAGCTTGAACGTCTGGACCATCGTTCTCTACAACGTCATCACTCTCAACAGCCCGGAGTTCACCCACCTGGTGGCCAGGAGACTTCTGCTCAAAGGTATCAGATAGTTCTGGTCTTGGTTCTGCATCACCACCTCACATGTACACATGATAGTCTTGGTTCTCCATCACCACCTCACATATACACATGATAGTTCTGTCATATAAATACGCATGTAATAATTAAACCCAGTTCTGTAGTTATTATATACTGTATATAGTTATTAAACCCTGTTCTGTAGCTGTTATATACAGTATATAGTTATTAAACCCTGTTCTGTAGTTGTTATATACAGTATATAGTTATTAAACCCTGTTCTGTAGTTGTAATATACTATATATTTATTAAACCATGTTCTGTAGTTGTTATATACTATATATTTATTAAACCATGTTCTGTAGTTGTTATATACTATATATTTCTTAAACCCTGTTCTGTAGTTGTTATATACTATATATTTATTAAACCCTGTTCTGTAGTTGTAATATACTATATATGTATTAAACCCTGTTCTGTAGTTGTTATATACTATATATTTATTAAACCCTGTTCTGTAGTTGTTATATACTATATATTTATTAAACCCTGTTCTGTAGTTGTTATATACTATATATTTATTAAACCCTGTTCTGTAGTTGTTATATACTATATATTTATTAAACCATGTCCTCTTCCCCACCAGGCTTCCCAGTCACAACCCTTACTGTCCTGGTAGTTACCTACTGTCTAGTCCAGCTGATCAAGGAAAGAGAGAGGAGACAGGCTCTAATTGATTACCCTGACCCCGCCCCCCCTCCTTCCCCTGTCACTGCCCCTACTACCCAGGCCACACCCACCGTAGCCCCTCCCACAGCCCCTATCCAGCCAATGGTGGACCCCAGCAAGGAGAAAGCTGAATAGTGACAGGATTCGGGCATTGCTTGACAAACAATCTTCATTAGTGATAATTTCCTTTGTCAGTGTGATTGAGGTACAATATACAAAGACAATATATATTAAGTAATATCTACCTACTGTAATATACATTTATCAGTAATATTCATCTACTATAATACATGTATTAATAATATGTCTACGATAATGTAATGTACATGTATCAGTAATATTCATCTACTATAATACATGTATCAGTAATATCTACTGTACTGTAATATACATGTATCTTCAGTATCCCATCTTCCCAAGGTGCTACACTGTAACGTATTTTTACTCAAATGTTTCATGTTAGATCTCCTGTTCATGGTCAATGACACTCATCTGTTCCTAATGACTTAACATTTTTGTGATACTGACTTTTACTCATTTGTAAAAAGAAAATGTTCCTAGCATGCTCTGCCTCAGGTTGATATTGAATTGTTTTATTATTGTTTTCTTTTAATGATTGATTGTTTCATCTCAGATACACAAATGGCTTAGTATATTACACAATTCCTTTAAGCAAATTCAGCTAAAATCTGGTCCCTGTTTGAGTTGTATTGACTGAAAATATTTGTGTATGCTTTTTCAATCATTTAAGTAGTATGCAGTGAAAATATACATGTTTAACTAACTCTAAACCTGTTCTGCAAACCTTTATGAACACAAAAATATGAAGGCAACTGATTGCCCTAATTTGTAAATAAAGGATTTCACCTCTGGTGAGATGAAAGGGTAAACGACTCAGAAATTCTTATTATATCTCTGGGGAAATATTTCATCTCTGATAAGGAAATGAGAGAGAGATCTGAAAAGTGTTTTAGTGAAAGGAGATGCCAAGCTGCTCTCATGTGAAATGTACTAGAAATATAAAACAGTGACGGATTAACTGCATATGTGAAATGTACTAGAAATATAAAACAGTGACGGATTAACTACATATGTGAAATGTACTAGAAATATAATACAGTGGCAGATTAACTGCATATGTGACTCCTAAGTCTTTGTCTATTTAGTCCTTGTAGTGAAAACAACCATGGACATGTCTATCACCACAACTCTGCAAGTATTCTTGATATTTGTTGTCTATCATCACAACTCTTCAGTGATTCCTGATATTTGTTGTCTATCATCATAACTCTTCAGTGATTCCTGATATTTGTTGTCTATCATCACAACTCTGCAAGGATTCCTGATATTTGTTGTCTATCACCACAACTCAAGACAATTCACTGGTAACTTCGTTGCTATAACTTCTCTCTCTTTGCAGGTTAGTAAAACTGTTATTAATAATCCCTTTGAAGAGGTGATATATAGCAAGAAAGAGTGAGACAGACGGGTGGAAAGAGACAGACCGTCTTTAATCCAGTATAAATAGAACTGATCTGAGATCTGAAAGTAATATGGGGACTGGTGCAACCACACACACGCCTTTCTAGGAGGTGGACAGAAGTGGATAGGAAGAGAAAACGTGGTAGAAAGAGGGATCCACGGTTGAGATGTACCCAAATCCATACATGACTCGGGAAGCGTGTCAGCTGCCTGCGGATGGGGGGCATCTGTCACATGTTCCGGGATGGATTCCTCAAAGGGCTCCACACCGAGGATCTGCCTATAAATACCCCACCAGCTGCAGCAGAAGTTGAAGGGTCAGGACAGCTGAGAGACAGCACCATCCACCCCAGAGTTCAGCCCTCATGGTTTACACTGGACAACCCTGTATTCTTATACCACACTGACCAAGCTCCAAACCCTTTTCAAGACTGTACAGTAAAGGGAACCTCTTCCCAGAGCTCTGCAGTGTGGCACCAAGGGCTAGGAGGACCTAGGAAACACTGTAGCAAACCCCAGAAAGGACCTCTCATTGCCAGGCTACCCACTGGACATTGTCCCCTACTGGTCCCAGGCTCCATGGCTCTACCCATCGACCCGGCTGAGGAACCCAGGATGTACCAGCAGACCCTGCTGCAGGACGGCCTGTATGACATGCTGGAGAACGACAAGCTGGTGGACTGTGTCCTGAAGATCAAGGACAAGGAGTTCCCCTGCCACCGCCTGGTGCTTTGTGCCTGCTCCTCTTTCTTTAGGGCACTGTTCCTGTCTGACCTGGAGGAGGAGAAGAAGAGGGAGGTTGTGTTGGAGGACGTGGAGCCGGGAGTGATGGGGCTGATTCTCAAGTATCTCTACACCTCCACCATCAACGTCACGGAGCAGAACGTCCAGGACATTTTCACCGTAGCCAATCTGTTCCAGATTCCATCCATCTTCACTGTTTGTGTCTCCTTCCTCCAAAAGAGGTTGAGTCTGAGTAACTGTCTGGCCATCTTCCGTCTGGGTCTGATGCTAGACTGCCCCCGTCTTGCTGTCTCCGCTCGGAACTACGCCTGCGAACGATTCACACTCATTGTGCGTGACGCAGATTTCCTCACACTGGGGCCCAGCGAGCTGGCCGCTATATTGACATCAGACACGCTGAATGTGGAAAAAGAGGAGGAGGTTTTTGAAGCCGTGGAGAAGTGGGTTGGTCAGGATGTAGAGAACAGGCTGAAGGACCTACCTGATCTAATGGACTGTGTCAGACTACGGCTGGTTAACAAGGACTACTTTACTAACGTGGTGAGAAGGACGGTGTATGTCTATATCTGTTGGTCTGTTGACTTTCGACTGTTTCTTTACTCTGATGTCTGTTGTTCCATGTCAGTCGGTCTTATGCCATGTGACTCTTGATGTCATGTGAACAGGTACAACCTTGTAACTTATCATACTAACGTTTACGTAAATACCTATGTAAATGTTAATGTAAATGAACAAGTACATAACCACTTAAAATACCATGTATTTATCCTCTACACATATCTGTTTGTTCAACCAATTATAAACACGAAATCTACCCATATCTCTGTTTGTTCAACCAATTAGAAACACAAAATCTACCCATATCTCTGTTTGTTCAACCAATTAGAAACACAAAATCTACCCATATCTCTGTTTGTTCAACCAATTAGAAACACAAAATCTACCCATATCTCTGTTTGTTTAACCAATTAGAAACCACAAAATCCACCCATATATTTGTTTAACCAATTACAGGTGGAGAAGCATGAGTGGATCTGCTCCAACCCTGAGATGGAAAGCAGGGTCCAACTTGTCAAAGACGCTCATGCTGGGAAACTCCCTGACCTGCCTCCTAAGAAATCCATGAAAACAACAACAGAGGAGAAGGGAGGAACTGACAATGCGGCGGAAGAGGATGGAGAGGAGGAAAAGGAGGAAGAGGAGGTTCTGCTCCCTGGAATCCTGAATGATAACCTGCGTTTTGGGATGTTCCTTCGGGATCTCCTGTTCATGGTCAGTGACACTGGGGCGGTAGCGTATGACCCCACAGGGAACGACTGCTTTGTGGCCTCGCTGTCCACTCAAATCCCCAAGAACCATGCAAGCCTGGTCACCAAGGAGAACCAGATCTTTGTTGCCGGGGGACTGTTCTACAACGAACTGAACAAGGAGCAACCTCTCAGCTCCTACTTTTTACAGGTAAGATAATATTACTATTATTATTAATGTGGTTGAAACTCTTATTATTATTATATACCATTTTTATATGGGTCCAATAGTTTAATTCCCTTGTCAGTCAGCTGTGTTCCTTCACATAACTTCTGCAGTCGCGAGAGAGCTGTCATGTCTAGCCATGATTTTAGATCTGCCTTTTATGTCAACATGAGGACCAAAGTGGTATCAGTGAAGCCATTCTAAGGCTGAAAAATATCAGGAAAGAAGATACTGCCATGTGAAAAAGTAGGTAAAGATGAATATAACATTTCTTTCAGGACTTCTCTGGTAAAATATGAAATTCATGTTTTACTCAATAATGGAAAGTTGTCCAGGCCCTGAGGCAGCAAAGCATAATGCCTCCACCTCCATTTGGTGTGATGACCTGTGTATATTGCCAGGGGTCCCGATGACCTGTCCTTTGTATATTGCCGGAGGTTTCGATGACCTGTCCTTTGTATATTGCCGGAGGTTTCGATGACCTGTCCTTTGTATATTGCTGGGGGTTTCGATGACCTGTCCTTTGTATATTGCCATTTGTAGAACGCTCATCGTACAGTGAAATAGTTTACTTCAAATTGCTTGGAAATGGCTATGAAACCCCGTCCAGATGTATTAGCATGAATTGTCTTTGTTCTGTGGGCCACAGAAAGGTTTTTTGACTTTTGATCTATTACCACACACTCATATGGACTAAATTCGACCAAACCAGAGCAAGTTTCTAATCTCTATGAAAGGATCTGTAGGCATTCTAAGGTTTTTTTTACAATTTACATTAGTCTTAGTGTACGTAGGTAAAATATTTGCAGTTTTAAGTGATAGTTAAAATAGAGGGCATTGTTTATTTTATTTGTGTAATTTGTTAAATTGGCTCAACTTTATGTGCTTGAAATGTGTCCAAATATCTGGAAAAAGACGACTTTCTGGGGGTGTTACTTACTTTTTGTGAAGTGTAATAAATATCTATATGCATTAATTATATAGATATTGTCACGTCACCGCCTAGTGGAGGCCACTCCCCTGTGCGCGTGGCACCCCGGCGTTGGACGTCGCCGGCCTTCTAGGCACCACCGTCCGTGTTTGTCTTGTTACCCATGTCCTGTGAACGCATCCCTCCCTGATTCCAAACAGCTGCGGCTCATTGCCTGCTTATTTAATCCCTCATGTGTCTTGTCTCTGCGTTCGTTATTGTATTTCTGTTTTGTGTGAGCACGTTTGTGCTAGACATCATATCGTTCCACATTAAGCCTGTATTCATTACCTATATACACGCTTCAGTATTTCGACGGGTCCGTTGACCGTCAGAGGAATAAATATCCTTACGCCTAACCTGCAGTTTGGTCCTCTCATTCACGACACCTGACAGATATCAGTCTGTCCATTTGTCATAATGTCCAACTGGTCTGTCTTTTAGCTCTGACCCCTGACCCATTTGACTTCCCAGTATGACCCGGTGAGCGCTGATTGGCTGGGCATGCCCCCGATCCCCTCCCCTCGTTTCCTGTTCGGCTTGGCTGAGGCAGAAAACAATATCTTCGTGGTGGGGGGCAAGGAGTTAAAAGAGCAGGACACAACTCTCGATTCTGTACTGATGTACAACAGACAGTAAGTTACCTTGGTAACCAAGCCCGGACGTCATGTTATCCCGGTAACTAATCCCAGACAGTTAGTTGTCTCCCGCTGGTCAAAAAGTTAATGGGGGCCATTTAGCACACAACATGATGTCACAGACAGACAAAAAGGTAGACAGACAGATGGAGGTTCCCTCCAGAGATCTGTCAAGACCCATGATGTCATCTGAGGATGAACACCCATATGTTTGTAATCCTCAGGACTTTTAAATGGACTGAGTCGGAACCAATCCCCTATTCAGTCTATGGTCATGCAACAGTCTCTCACGACAGACTCATCTATGTCATCGGAGGAAAGTCAAATAGCAAGTAAGTTTGGAGAAATGTATCTATGACCTCACTACATCCATCCTCAACACCCTCAAACCTGTGGTCACATGACCTCACCACATCCATCCTCAACACCCTCAAACCTGTGGTCACATGACCTCACCACATCCATCCTCAACACCCTCAAACCTGTGGTCACATGACCTCACCACATCCATCCTCAACACCCTCAAACCTGTGGTCACATGACCTCACCACATCCATCCTCAACACCCTCAAACCCGTGGTCACATGACCTCATCACATCCATCCTCAACACCCTCAAACCTGTGGTCACATGACCTCACCACATCCATCCTCAACACCCCCAGCCTTTTGGTCACATGACCTCATCACATCCATCCTCAACACCCACCCTCAACACACGCAGTCCTGTAGTCACATGACCTCACCACGTCCAACCAGATGATGTTGTCTGCCTGGATGTCTGTTCCGTAGGGAGGTCCTCAACAGGATGTGTGTGTATGACGCACAGTGCTCTGAATGGGATGAGTTGGCTCCTATGAAAATGGCCAGATCCCTGTTCGGAGCCACAGTCCATAAAGGAAAGATCTATGTGGCAGCCGGTGTCACCGAAACCGGACTTACAGAAACCATTGAGGTCTACGACATCCCCGCCAACCAGTCAGTAGCACGCCTCCTGTGTGTGTGTGTGTGTGTGTGTGTGCGCAAGTGCATCAGACGTCTTTGACATCAACGTTTACATGTTTATGCTTTAGTCATGTAACACTCATCCTGACTGATTTACATAAAGTGAATGCATTTTAAGTAAACTGTAGGTACAAGCCTTTATGGGGTCTTTAATATTAGCCTGAAAAATAGAAACAAAAGCCTTCAGACCTTAAAAGATGAACGCCACATTTGTAGGAATGAAACAAAAAGCATTTAGCTGCTATATGAGGTTATGTATGTTTCTACGAACCAAGCTGATTTGTTCTATTTCCCAACCCTACTGACACGACCCCTTGTTTTAGAAATGCATTGCTAATCAATTTGATTTACGTCTGTTTATGAAATAGATAACTTGATTAACCTTAATAATCTCATGTATTGCAGGTGGTCAGACTTTGTAGAGTTCCCACAGGGGCGCAGTTCCCTCAGCCTGGCATCTGTTGGTGGGGGTCTGTTTGCGATTGGAGGCTTTGCCCTGATGCCCATCGAAGATGAGGAGGAACTTCTCCCCAAGGAGATGAATGACATCTGGAGGTGAGAAAAACAGAAACAGGTTTGAGGCCGCAGGGTCAAGGGTTAGGGTCAAGGCTAGGGTTAGGAGTTGAGGGAGAATATAGATCATAGACTATGGAGTTGGGAGGTCATTGACTATGAATTTAGGAGGTCAGAGTATTGTTCAGACCATGGGTACATTGTGAAAATGCTTATCTGCACTTTGTCCTGTACACCCATGGTCCCAAACTTGAACTTAATTTAGCATTTCTTAAATGTTCAGAAAGTACAACACTGCATTTAGTGTTATCTTTCCTGTATCCCTGTATATGGGTTTTGTTAGTATTTTTGTGTTAATGAATGTTGTCTTGCAGTCTTTTTCCCATTGGCTAGGATGTTACTGTAAATGAGAAAATGTTCTCAGTTGATTTAGCTGGTTAAGTTATATTTCTAATATTTTTCAACCTATTTTATTTAGCTAGCAAAATGCAGTTATGGTTTTGATGGTTGTTAAGACAGCTGTTTACAGTTAGCCAGCTACCTTGCTAACTGGCTAATCTCATGAAATTAAACTAGCTAGCTAGCATTTGTTGCATTTTAGATCACTAGCAATTATAACATCATCGAAATGAAAAAAAATAAAGATTGATCTACTTGAACAGCTAAATAACTATTACAAACTAGTTTACATTTCAATAAATACATTTTAACTTTTAAATGTAAACTCTCCCTGAAACAGAAAGTAAATATTTGTATTATTTTAATAAAAATCCCTGAAACAACCAAATTGAGAACGAAACATAAAAAAACATTTAATTGATTATAAATCCAATATATGGATTTTTGGTGTGCATTATAAAACATTTCTAAGTAAAATATTTAAATTACAATAGTTCTTTGTTACCCCAACCTGACCTGTGTAGACATCAGCAGTCATGTGATGTCAGTGATGTGTTGTGATATCAGTGTTGTGGTGTGATGTTGTGCCCGTCTCTCTGTCCTTGCTTTTTGTCTGGCCCTGTGTCTCAGTCCTGTCTCTGTCTCCTTTCCCGTCCTCTTACCTGACACCCGTCCCCCTAACCCTGATACCCTACCCCCTAACCCCCTACCCTAACCCTGATACCCTACCCCCTAACCCTTTCCTGTCCTCTTATCTGA
>JACXGK010005441.1:5414-21646 GCA_016801125.1 Novumbra hubbsi | reverse complement strand
ATAATTAATCAATCAAGTACAAGGTGAGAGTGAAAACCTGCAGACACTCGGCCCTTCGTGGAACCGGTTTGAGACCCCTGCCCTAACCCTTTCCTGTCCTCTTATCTGACCCCCTACCCTTACCCCTGACCCCCTAACCCTTTCCTGTCCTCTTATCTGACACCCTACCCCTGATACCCTACCCCAACCCCTGACATCCTACCCCGGACACCCTACCCCTGATGCCCTACCCCTGACACCTTACCTCTGATACCCTACCTCTAATCTGGCGCTTGTGTCCCTGCAGGTATAATGACGGGGAGAGAAAGTGGGTGGGTGTTCTAAGGGAAATCCAATACTCCTCCGGGGCCACGATCCTGGGGGTGCGCCTCAACACTCTTCGACTGGCCAAGATGTAAAAATGTCCATTCGCTGTGCCACCTGCTGAATGGAGGACCCATGACAAACCTGCTATTAAAATATTTCTGTTGTTTAACCTGAGAGAACCAAAAAGGTTACTGTTGTAAAACAGACAAACAAGAAACTGGGCAGAAGTGTGCTGACCATGTAACCTCTTCCAATGTTACAATACGTCTAAAGTACTCTGTTGTTGTATGAATTGTTTCTTACTTCATTTATAATGTATACATACATTGTATAATGTATACATTCTAAATACATAACATAGAACCAGTAGTTCGCCAGGGGTCCGTTCTTCGAAGCTCGCTAACTCAGTTAACCGAATTTGATTGTTGACGATTTGTCTTTTATTGTTGAGTTCCTCAACGCTCATCCTAGAGTTACTGTCAAAGCAAATCCGTAAATTTAAGCCTGGTCGAGAGCAGACTTATTTTATGTAAACAAGATTAGATTGCGGCTATACAGGCTAAGGTGAAACAGTCAATAACAGCCATGGCTTGTTCGTTTATACGAGAGCAACTAGTTACAGAAGGTGCGAGAATAATTCGCAGAGTTTTAGAATTAATTGTGTTGCGTGATATTTTACTTGATGACAGATATCGGTTTTCAAGTTAACATAGTTAACTTGTTGGAACCACATGTTAAATGTTCTTAAACCACAGCACACCTCCCACCAGGCTTCCCTAATGTTATAGGTGCCATATACTGCACACACATCCCCATCAAGGTCCTAACGTGCCCCAATAAAAGGGAGGTGTTTCCTGGCGTTTTAATTAACTTTTCAAATTCCGCGTAACCTTCCAGCAATAGCTTTTGCTTTGTTGTAGAAAAAACTGCGCGCTCTTTGGACATAATGAACTGCCAATTGCAGCGTCTCTGATGTTTCTACTATCGATACATACCCTCTTTTCAACCAACGCATGAACGCGCAATTATCCCAGATAACTCAATCCAGCTATACTAATCATCACCAACAGTTGTGTTCGAAGAACCAAATTAGCCGGATCATAGTTAGCGCGATTATTTGATCTTGGATGTGTCATTTGATCTTTATGTAGTTAGCGACATTCGAAGAACGAACCCCGGAGCAAACATATTCGTTGTTTTTCACTGTATCGAAAATTGTGTGAAGATAACCAGACTATTGTTGTCTCCATTGTTGAGTTAATTCCCATTGAGAACCAGCAGATCCTGCTCAATGGGTGGAGACAGATGAAAGCTGACTTCAGAGGTCGTAGTACTCCACAAGCTGCGCCAGATGGCAGCAAATACTGTACTATTTATACGCAAGTCATCGCAATAGCCATGGAAAGTGAGGTTCCGGAAGTAAAACATCCATTGTTTTGAGCCATATATACATTAAATATCAATTATTCCTATATTACTGTGCAGTGTAGTCGCTATGTTCATTGTCAAGAGGATGAAACAATTCGTGTGTTCATGTAGTGGTCGGTTGTAATTGTTTAAACCTCTTTGGTGAAAGAGTTGTGTATTACCTTTAGTTTCAACAAGCCTTAGCAGCATATCCCTATCTATTCATTATCTTCAGAGCTAACCAAAGTGGTACTTAATTCAGCTCATTTTATCTGCTGGTTTTGAGGACGGCCAGCTACAAGCAGCCAGAAGCTAACGTTAGGTACGTAACGACATTGTCAGAGTTAGTACTGAAGTTACTGCACATTTAGCTAGGTACCTAGATTTTTACCTCGTAATCTGATTCACAGGCGCTTCTTAGCCATGTTGTTAGGAAAGCGATAAAACGAGCTGCAATTACTCACTCCATAGCAATGATTACAACTTGTCACGGAACAATGGCTGTGAATTGTATTACACAGCTAGTTACAAGTGCTTAATTTGAATATCCGAAGGTCACAGAACACATTGGGTCGTGCGAGTGGCATGGATCGGGTTGGCAAATTGACACAAATAAAGCACATCGGTAGCGCACATAGCTAAAACAAAACGCTAAAACGTTCACAAAATTGTCAGGCAGTACTGAGGCTGTAGGAATATGCAACTTTATGAACTCTGGTTGCTTGTAATGTAACGTTTACAGTGCAACGCGAACGCAATGATTAAAAAAGAAATATTTGCACAGCAAATCTGAGAGCTGCTGCATCCTGTTTCTGAAGGTTTGGGATCAAATTATCCCCTGCTAGATAACAGTTTATGTTTCGCTAGCTAGCAACATCCCGAAGTTAGCGTTTGGCGCCAAATCTGTGCGCGCTCTATGAGGGGATAGGCCAAGAGATTGGACACAACAGAACGCAATGTTTGATGGGATAAGTAGTTAATTTTCCCACTCACACTCAAAAAAGGTCTTGAACCCTTTACTTTGGTCCAATATGTCAATATATATAATAAGTATTTTTCCGAGCTTTGAAGGTGATCATTCACTTGATTGATCGGTGATTCAGTAGTCTTACGTTTGCTGCAGTAAAAACATGAGGACATGTTCATTTTAATTGCATGGTTAGTTGCTACGGTTTAAAATAAATATTTTGTTGTGCAATATTTTTAATTGGGTAACCTCAATGAGGGTGGTTGGAATTGATCTCAAATATCCACACGTCCAAATATGTTCAAAGAAAACTTTCCTAATAAATGAACCCTTTAGAGCTCCCATTTTAATGTAGTTCACTGGGTTGGACTTCCAATGTATCTGACATGCCTTCAGATGACCCAGTTAGACACAACTCCAATGGGGTTCTCAGGAGGGGTCAGCCTATGAAACAAAGTCACACACCCAGTGGTATCAGATGGCATCAACAGTGGTGTCTGTGGTTCATTTGCTTTTACTTAGATAAGTCCTCTATCCTCTTCCAAAGACAGTATACGTAGCATTTAATTTCTTTTTTTTGTGGCCTTATTGTCACTCCATATGTGCTTGGAAGCAACATTTCCATTAAAAACAGTGGATGCAAGTATTTCAGTTAAACTTCACTCTTATAGAAACAGAACAAACACCAAACCCCTCAGTTTTGGAATAATATATCTATATTGTTTAATATTGAAATGATGTATGACTTCTCTGTGTTACAGACAATCAGCACAAACCGTTACGATAAATGACAGAAAATACAGTCTAATGTTATTAGCACCACTAGAGACTATAGTCCTCATACTGTTTTAGTGTTGTGTTTGTATAGCCCACACAACAAATGTCTACATGGTCTATGTACACCAGTTAACTAACACTCTGGGTTTACATGGTAAAGTATAGAATCAATTAATTGCAGACACATTATGATTGGTTGTAGGAGGGGCTACGTTGAAGTGAATGGAATCTCCTCTGCTTGGAAAGAATGCTATGACAGCTTTGATTTGGGAATAATATTGTTGATTTCTTCTATAACCCCTATAAGCCTTACTTGTGCTGACACTGAGCAAACATTGACAACAAGAGGTTTACTAGAACAACTAGCCAACCTTACATGTGCAAAATAACCATCAACTTATCATACTGTTAAACATTGGATTTTACCATCATGAGTTTTAACCCAAAAACAGAATAAAAACAAAATATGACACTTCTTTCTTAAAAACATTTCTTGAATGTGAGTTCTTGAATTAACACTTCTCTTATTCCCTAATAAACAGAAAAACTTGTCACTACCCAAAAGAAGAACAAGAGTTAATAAATCCCCATCAGTGTAAAAAAAACGTCCAGCTGAAGAAGGCCACAGAATCCACCCTAATGGGCCACAACCTCCCTCTAACAGCTTTACCCAAGAACGACAAATCCTAACAGACTTTTACAAAATTACACAACAATGTCCTGGCCCAAACCACAGCAATTTTCACAAGTTTCACTGAATGACAAACATTAGCTTTAGATACAATAAACGGAGACTCCAAACCGCACCAAGTCATGTACTCCAGAACGGTTCCATGACTTGAGTGGGACCACCTTTGGATAGTTGCCTTGTTACCAACATCTGGCCATTAATTACAAATAAAAAATGCTAACTAGGGACATTTAAAATGTGAATTTTCTTACACTGTTTCTTCTCTTTCTTTAGTGTAATATCATATCCATGACAATATCAGATGTGTTTAAAGTGCTCACACAAGTGTGAAATAATTTCATTAGGTAACAGGTTTGGCCGTTAGCCTAAGTGCTTAAAAAAAGATGATCCTAAACAATTAAGACTGTGGAACCTTACCCACAATGCAGTTCCTTCACATCTTATAGCCTTATGCCTGTGTCTCCCATGCCCAATAACAACAAATATAATCTGTAGAAGATATTGATAAGAGCCAATTGAACACAGATATACTACTATTCATCTCAGGCCTTGGTCAATCTGAAAGACATTGTTGGCACTACACAAGTCATATGCAGCATTTACTGTCATGGTATTCTGATTTAAAAATGACCTTAAAAACCCAACACTTATTACCTGCTTTTGGATTGAAGTGGTTGGAGAGATGTAGCACCGAGATTTTATAAAGGGCATGCAGTAAAATAATACTCTATCTGTCAAAAAGTGTCTAGTCAATAGTATTATTTCTTGGTATTCATTTGGCTAATTATATACATTTCCAATCACTTCATTCATTCATTCAGGACCAAAGTGCTTATTTCAGTAGTACCACTAAACTTCCAATCTAACCCAATCACTTCCAATCTAACCCTAACCCAATCTCAGTTCCATGGCACCATAAACTATCCCAACAATTGACTAACCAAATCTAATACTAAAATAATACCAAACAACCAAACCCTAAACTAATCTGACCCTAACCAAACATTTTACAACAACCAAACCAAACCCAGCCTGATCTGACCCTACCATAATCCTAAACCAACACCATCACATTCAGTTTCATGGCAGCTAATTTTCATCCATTCAGTTAAGGCAAATTAGATCATGTGTTATATGAGACATACTTCAAAATGTTCTTACCTATAGAAATAGATCATTCTAGATTTGACCTATTTTTTCCCATACATGGAAACTTTAAGAGCAAATTTATCCATGATTTCTACTGGGGAAAGGGGAGCCTGTCTAAACAGGTGATCTACTGTATAAATCTTCTTTCCCTTCCTTCCCCTCTCCTGTCCACACTGATGCTAGAGTTTTAAGCATGTACAGCTTCCTGCCAAACTATTCAGCTACCTGACCGATTCACTCAAGTATAAATGCTTAATTGACATTTTATTAAGCTTGGTACTCTATTTTAAAACAATCACCCCTAAATCATTTATGAAAGGTGATCAACAGGTGTGTTGCAGTACTCCAGGCATGTGATGAAAGGTGCCTGGGTTAGTACCTGTCCTGCTTCCTGTGGGAGGTAAGATCATCCTCTACAAATAATGAACCTGCAGAAGAGACCAACTTGATGTTTGAAAAGTACAAAAAGGTGCTGTCGAGGATTATAACTATTTTTGCACTCTGGGAGGGGGGACACAACCATGACGGTTTACAATTCTTGGAGCCGACTGGCATTACCATGAATAAAGAGCAGCTCGGTCTTGTTGAGGTTCAGCTTGAGCTGGTGGGCCAACATCCAGGCAGTTATGTCAGCCAGCCATGCATGCAGACGTGTGCCACCACCTGGGGTTCAGTAGAAAGGAAGGAGAAGAACATCCAAATAGCAATTATAGAAAATACTATTTGTAGACATGATATAGCCAAGAGACTTTGTGTATAGAGAGAAAAAGATCTACAACCGATCCTTAAGGAATACCAGTATTAAGAGGCTGCGGGGTAACCAGATTCCCTTGGATGCAAACCAAGAGTGTGCTGAGCCCAAGAGGCCCAGATCCAAGAGGGTCTCAGTTTATACAGATGAAAGAAACTGACCTTCTGTCCAGTAATTAGGGGGGTTAAAAAGAAGCGGTTACTCAAAAAGTAACAAATGAAAGCATGAGAGGGACCAAGGTGGGATGGGGGAAAAGGTCCTGTGGTCAGATGAGACCCACAAAACACCCCATTCCTACAGGGAAGTATGTTGGTGGCAGCATCATGCTGTGGGGATACTTCTCAATAGTAGGTACTGGGCCTCTTGTTGAAGAGGGAAATACTGCAGGAGGACCTGCTTTAGTCTGCTAAAAACTAAAGCAAAAATTCACTTTTTAGGAAGACAATGGTCCAAGGCACAAGGCCGAAGCAACTTTGCAGCAGCTCAAGAACAAAAAGATGAATATCTTACAGTGGCCCAGTTGGTCCTGAACACAATACCATTTACATACATATATATATATATATCCGTGGCACTATTTGAAAATAACCAAGTAAAAGAACCTGTAGCAAATCTGCCAAAAAGAATTGGCCAGGTGTTCAAAGCAGGAACTTACCAAAACACCTAAAGTGTTTATTGCAGTAAAATGTTTCTCTGTGTTGGGTTTCAATACCTGTGTAAGCAACATATTTCAGTCCTTTACATTTTTCAAATATTTCCCAACATGAAACCCAGGTCACATTCTGATATTTTATTTTGAGTGTTAGCTTTTAAAATAAAATATCATAAAATATGTACCATTTGTAACTCAGTATTATTCTAGAATTGTTCTCAAGAATTTTACAGGGCACTATTCAAATTAGTCTTGTAGAACGTGTGCCAACAACTGGGCTCTCAACCAATCAGATATAGGCCCTAAACACTTGAAGGGCCCTCAAATAAACAGTGGGCTCATTTTCCTAAGCAGCAATATGCCTATAATATGTTTGACACATTATTAGCAAACTAAGCTAGCGTTAACTTTAGTAAAACCACAACATGACCGCTTCTGTGTCAACATGCTTCATAGCTGGGTTCAGATGACACATAGACTAGAATATAAGGTGCTTAAGCCAGGAAACAATAAACAGACTATTACAGATACATCAGCTTATCTACAACTCTCCATAACTTTCCATAATACCAACTGTAACAAACACACACATTGAATTGACTCTCAAAGGACAAGGATTAGGAAACCCTGTGAAGTGACAGTGTGAACAGGTACTACAGTACCTACATCCCTGCTCAGGGTGACATACATCACACTACATACATCACACTACATACAGCAGAGTGGGGATACCAAACTGTTAATAAAAAAAACGGGATCATTGCTTTTGATCCATGTTTACGGATCCAACAGTGTGTGATTAGTGCCATAAAAAAACTGGAATAGGAATTCTACAGATGTCTAACCTATAGGCATTTTTCATTTTGAATGATTCCCCAGATCTAACAGACCTAAACCATCTTTTAGACAGTAGATCATTAACAACATTTTAACATAAAAACTTGATATATTTTGGGCTAGCATCTGCGGTTAGTCACAACCTTAACACAATAGATAATGATATAATGTCGACCAACATTGCACAAATTTCACAATTTACAAAATGAAGAAAATTTTAAAGTACATCTTAAACATCACCAAGAAAGTAATAAGGTGCAGGATTGATTATAAATGCTATAGAATACTATCTAACAATAGCGTTTCTGCTCACAGGATTTGGTTATTGCGATGCCATACATATGTTTTAACAGACGGACAGATCTACGTTTGGATATCGCCAGGACAGAAAACATCTGTTGCCTGGTCAATGAACCCTCATCCACCCGGAAGTATTACATTTAATGTGACCCCACAACCTTCAACACTTGTTCTAAGAGGTCAAATCCAACACCATTGCAGCCGAAAAGGAGACGAGAAAGAGGAGATTGGCAGGTGACCGAACCAGAAGGAGGAACTCTATTCATCATATCCTTCCATCAACACAGAGGTAAGTTACATATCCTATCAGAGCCGAGTTACCATATCCTATCAGAGAAGAGTTACCATATCTTATCAGAGGTAAGTCATCATATCCTATCAGAGGTAAGTCATCATATCTTTCCACAGAGGTAAGTCATCATATCCTATCAGAGGTAAGTCATCATATCCTATTAGAGGCGAGTTACCATATCTTATCAGAGGTAAGTTACATATCCTATCAGAGGTAAGTTACCATATCCTATCAGAGGTAAGCAATCACTGCAGGACATAACTCATACCTGACAGAACACCAACAACCTTCCCCCAGAGAACGGATTCAACACCAAACAGCTAGAACCTTCTGTCTGAGAATTCATTTCACAAAAAACACCTAGAACCAGAGAACTAATTCCATGACTGAACACTTAAAACGTTCCCTCAGACAACCCATTCTACACAAAACACCCAGAACATTCTGTAATTGCAATGGGGTAAAGAGGGGCTTATTCCTCAAATGTAATTAATATGCGTAGGGGTTATTCTGTCCAACGATCCATTGTTCTAGAAGCAGTATCTTTAAGGGAAACAATGAAGACAAACAACAATGACAAGATACTGTACATCACCTCTGAACCCTCAACAACCAGGGTTGATGTTAACAACTCAAACAGTATAAAATAACTATATCCATCCGATAGGTGTATGTATATATATATTTCACAGGAAGCTGAAGCTTGGTCCTTTACGTCTTCTGACTGTTAAGTCATGTTGAATCCAGGGCATGTTTAGAGAACTTGATCTTCAGACAGCCAGTTACATTAAGGAATCCTCCATCCATCCATCTCTTCCTGATGCAAACGTTATTCTCTCATAGCTAATCGCACTGCATCACGGGCTTACTGGCTAGCTGGCAACATTTCTGACTGTCTGTCTGACCAACTGACTGACACTGTCTGATGGCATACCGAAAAAACTGGTTGACTGTCTGTCTAGCTGGATGACTGTCTAATTAGCTGACTGGAGGGTAGATGAGGATAGACAAAGTGGTGTAGTGTATTGATGCTAGCGGTCTGTTATCTAGATGTTGGAGCCCATCCTGCCAGTGAACAGAGGTGGGGGAGGGGGGAGGAGGGGCGTGGGTGGGTGAGGCAGTCCGCTTAGGGAGTGGAGCAAGGGGAGGGAGAGGGGCGTGGCATGGTGGGACGTCACCCCAGCTAGCACCCCAGGCTCCACAGAAACTGTTGAGTCAAGGGGTTGGCGGCCCACTGGGTCATTGCCGTCGGTTACTGTAGGGTTGCTGACCCGGAAGCACTTCTCCTTGTGGGCCTTAAGCATGTTGGAGAAACGGAACCTCTGACCACACACCTCACAGGGGTATGGCTTCTCCCCAGTGTGGGTACGGCGATGGCGCTTCATGTTTGGACGACTGGTGAAACTTTTCCCACAGATCTCGCAGATATACGGCTTCTCTCCTGGAAGGGAGAAGAAAATAAATAACGGAGGCTTCTAGACTGGCTCAGCAAAGAAATAGAATTACTGGTACAAGACAAGCTAAATAATGCTCACATCTAAACATCACTCAACATAACAAGAACTAAGTTGATCCACTAACTATCCCTACCAGTCCTTCATGTGTTTATATACCTGCTAGTATGTGTCTTGATGTTTATATACCTACCAGTATGTGTCTTCATGTGTTCATCAAAGTACTGCTTCATGTTGAAATCCTTGCCACACCACTGGCACATGAACTGCTTGTGTCCGATGTGGATGGACATGTGAGAGCGCAGCTGGTATTTATACTGGAACCGCTCACTGCAGTTCTGGTACACAGAAAAACACACAATTATCAGATGTCAGATGTTGTTTTCCAGGACACCTTAAGAGGAATGGACTTATTGTAAATGGCTCTGGATAAGAGCATCTGCTAAATTATATTTTAACACATTTCTTGAGTCCACGATCACAGTTTTGTAAGCCTAGTACATTATTACTGTGGGGTGGTTGTGGAGGGATTTCTAACCTCACACTTGAAGGGTTTCTCTCCAGAGTGTTGTAGTGAATGAACTTTCAGGGACATGCTGCGCTTGAACGACTTCCCACACGTCTCACAGGTGAACGGCATGTCCTTGGTGTGGGCTACAGACACATGGAGACAGACACACATGTACAAACACATACACACAAGAACAGGTCAGATACTACCTAGCCATCCATAGAGAAGAACAGGTCAGATACTACCTAGCCATCCATAGAGAAGAACAGGTGAGATACTACCTAGCCATCCATAGAGAAGAACAGGTCAGATACTACCTAGCCATCCATAGAGAAGAACAGGTCAGATACTACCTAGCTATCCATAGAGAAGAACAGGTCAGATACTACCTAGCCATCCATAGAGAAGAACAGGTCAGATACTACCTAGCCATCCACAGTGAAGAACAGGTCAGATACTACCTAGCCATCTACAGTGAAGAACAGGTCAGATACTACCTAGCCATCCATAGAGAAGAACAGGTCAGATACTACCTAGCCATCCACAGGGAAGAACACAGCAGTCTAACTGTCTACACACAACAGCCCTCTAATTGAAACAGGAAGTCCGTCCAGGATAAGCAGCTTCCATTCCTGAGGCCAGAGACACTAAACAGTGCATCCTTGTTTACCCCATGTGGGGTTTCATGACTTCAATATGAGAATGGAAACCAAATGCTTGGGTAATATAATTAGGGTTAGGGATTCTTCCCAGAATGTTACAAACACCCTGCAATACTCGCCAATCAGCGTTACCTACTATTATGTAACCATGGTGATAACAATGTGTTTTCTGCGGTTACTATGACGTTACCATAATAATAGCACTCACCAACCATGTGTTTTCTGACATGGGCCATAGTGTAGAACTTTTTCTCACATATCTCACAGGAGAACTTCTTCTCTGCATAACCGTGGACAATCTTGTTGTGTTCATGAAGAGACCAGAGCTTCTTAAAGGCTTTGCCACACGTCACACACTGAGACAAACAGAAACAGAAGCAAATTAATAACGTAATGGAGGACAATATATAAATTCACATCATGATTTGCTGCAGGTAACTTAGGCAAAGCATTGAAAAGTAGCAGGCATGGTTAAGCAACTGATTAATAGACTGTTTTCTCCTTTGTCGGTTGAGTTAGCATGCTCGGGTCTCATTGACCTACGCAAACAAAAAACAGGGTCCTGACCTACAATGGGCCATACAATGCTGAAAGAAAACCAGCCTTCTTACCCTACTTCTTCCTCATACTGTATTGCATGTTTTGTCTTAATACTGTATTGCATGTTTTGTCTTAATACTGTATTGCAGGTTTTGTCTTAATAGTGTACTACATGTTTTGTCTTAATACTGTATTGGATGTTTTGTCTTAATACTGTATTGCATGTTTTGTCTTAATACTGTATTGCATGTTTTGTCTTAATACTATATTTTCACATTTTGTCTTAATACTGTATTGCATGTTTTGCCTTAATACTGTATTGCATGTTTTGTCTTAATACTGTATTGCATGTTTTGTCTTAATACAATATTTTCACGTTTTGTCTTAATACTGTATTGCATGTTTTGTCTTAATACTATGTTTTCACGTTTTGTCTCAATACTGTATTGCACCTTTTGTCTTAATACTGTATTGCATGTTTTGTCTTAATACTATATTTTCACATTTTGTCTTAATACTGTATTGCATCTTTTGTCTTAATATTATAATTTCACGTTTAGTCCTAATACTGTATTGCACGTTTTGTCTAAATACTGTATTGCACGTTTTGTCTTAATACTGTACTGAACATTTTGTTTTGTAGTAGTACCGTGGTAGTAGTTTCGTGTGCATTGCTTTTGTAACACAGTAGTAATTTATTAATGGTGTAGTAGAAATGTAGTAATTGTTTAATGCCAGTAGTTACCTGTATGCTCTTTTCACAGTTGGTTTGATGGTGCAGTAACAGTTCACTCTCTAGTAAGAAGCGTTTTCCACAGTTATTGCAGATCTGCATTCGGTTGTGAGTGACGTTTATGTGTTTCTCTAGGTACCAGCGGTTGTTGAAGACTCTGGGACACTTCTTGCAGGGAAAGTGCTGCTTCTCCTCCAGCCGGACCTTCTGACCAACACTTTCAGGGCTCTGCTTCCTCTTCCTCCCCTGGTGATGGTTGGCCAGTGTGGCATCCCCAAGGGTTTGCCTCATGGAGTGTGTTGTGGCAGAGACTGGCAGAGTTCTACTCCCCAGAAGAGGGCCCTCCATCTTCATAGACTCCTCATCATCTCCTGGAATGTTCAGGTCATTCTCCTCCTCTTCTTCTTCTTCTTCCTCCTCCTCCTCTTCGCTGCTGTTCCCTATCTCCCGTTCTCTCTCTCTATGCTTTTCATCTTCCTCCTCTTCCTCTCCATCATCATCTTCATCCTCCTCATCCTCCTCATTGTCCTCTTCCTCCGAGTCTCTTTGGTCACCATGGCAGCGGGTAAACATATTGGTGGCATGGGTATCCGTGGTGACGTTCTTGCCCTCTGACCCTTTGGAGACATTGAGAGTCTGGTTGTTAAGGTTCACCTCCACGATTATCTGCTCCCCACCCCCCTCCAGTTTACACACGCCCCTTGCACCTCCTCCTGGTCCTCCACTCTCCTCGTGTTGGTAGAACTGCTTGGCCTGACTCTGAGAGGTCTGTGGGGAGGCTGGGTGTGGATGCTGCTGTTGGCTTAGGGAGGTGGGAGGGTGGTGTAGTTGGCTCTTCCCAGAATCCTCTTCCACCCTCACGGAGAACGGGCAGTTCCCCTCCCGAGTGTACACCCGCCCTAACTCCGCCTCCTGCTTGATCTCTCTGTAATGCTGACGGCCAGGGGTCATGTCTGTGGGGTCACCGAGGCCATCCTGACTGATCATGTTGTCTAAAGTGGTTCCGGTTGCCCTTAGCGACTGGCTGCCAATCAGGTCACGGCAGGAAGCTGCAATGTCATTCATCTGCAGAAGTGTGGCAGCGTTGAGAACGTCCTGAACACTACGGCTGCTAACCAACAGACGGGAGGTGTAGATGAAGTTCAGGATCTGCTGCAGGCCCTGCCATGGGACACAAAGGAGCATTATGTAGGGGATATGTCTGGCTTATGAATGTGTTTTGTCTGGTTTATGAATGTGATATGTCTGTTTTATGAATGTGTTTTGTCTGGCTTATGAATGTGTTTTGTCTGGCTTATGAATGTGTTTTGTCTGGCCTATGAATGTGTTTTGTCTGTTTTATGAACGTGAGAGGTCTGGCTTATGAATGTGATATGTCTGGCTTATGAATGTGATATGTCTGTCCTATGAATGTGTTTTGTCTGGCTTATGAATGTGTGAGGTGTGGATTATGAATGTGTTTTGTCTGGCTTATGAATGTGATATGTCTGTTTTATGAATGTGTTTTGTCTGGCTTATGAATGTGTTTTGTCTGGCCTATGAATGTGTTTTGTCTCTCTTATGAATGTGTGAGGTGTGGATTATGAATGTGATATGCCTGGCTTATGAATGTGAGAGGTCTGGCTTATGAATGTGAGAGGTGTGGCTTATGTAGGTGATATGTCTGTTTTATGTAGGTGATATGTCTGGCTTATGAATGTGATGGTTGGGCATATGTGTTATTTCAGAAATGTGAATGCCATAAAGCATATTAATTCATCTCAGCCTTTAGAAATGTGTTATGTCTTAATGCTTACATTATGTGTGGGTTGTTTAGCCTTATGGATGTGAAAGGAGGTTGTTATATAGGCCCTATGTCTAATGCCTGCACTATGTGTGGGTTGTTTAGCCTTATGGATGTGTAATAAGGTTGTTATATAGGCCCTATGTCTAATGCCTGCACTATGTGTGGGTTGTGTAGCATAATGGATGTGTACCAACCTGGGCGCTGAGCGTGTCCAGAGACAGATCCACCCGACGTAGCTGCTTGCTCTGGGAGAACAGAGAGTGGAAGAAAGGGCTGTAGGCCGCCAGCACCCCCTTGTGGGCGGGAAAAGTACTGCGCTGGCGCACCAACACAATGTCCACGTCACAGAGGTCCGGCTGGAAGAGGCGCTGCTCGTTCAACCGGTCCATCAAACAGGTGAAGTGAAGAGCAACATCCTCCACCAGAGAGAACTCAGTCGACGGAAAGTCTGATGTCTTCTCAACTATGAGCTGGTGGGGGGGAGGTGGGAGGGATGGAGGAGGGTGGGATAGAAGGAGGGCCGATTGAGGTGGGAGGGATAGAGTGAGGACCGATTGAGGAAGGGGGGATAGAGAGAGGACCGATGGAGGAGATTGAGGTGGGAGGGATAGAGTGAGGACCGATGGCGGATAGATAGAGATGGAGAGGGAGAAGTGTAGAGAATGAGGAGAATGGAGAAATTGAGATTTATTGGATATTTATTTATTAAGAAAAACTGTTGTGACGGTTAAACAACATCATTAGACACAACTATCAGGGGAATCTCTCTTTCAGATAAGATCTTATCTTAAAATAATTTGGTATGCTTGCCACCAGAAGGCAAAGAACGGCTGTAGATTTCTCTCATATTCTTATTATTTTCAGGTGTGCTTACTAAAAACTAGAGCAAAAACAAGACATCAACACAAAACCACCTCTCATATGACTGGCCCACCACAGGTTGCCTTTTACCCTGCAATGTGGACCCAGAGATGTGGACCCAGAGATGTGAACCCAGAGATGTGAAACCAGAGATGTGAAACCAGAGATGTGGACCCAGAGATGTGAACCCCGAGATGTGGACCCAGAGATGTGAAACCAGAGATGTGAAACCAGAGATGTGGACCCAGAGATGTGGACCCAGAGATGTGAACCCCGAGATGTGGACCCAGAGATGTGAAACCAGAGATGTGGACCCAGAGATGTGGACCCAGAGATGTGGACAAAACATAGACATTTTGTGTCCATGGCCAGGACACTCCCCAGACCTTAATCCCATTGAGAGCTTGTGGTCAATCCTCTAGAGGTGTTTGGACAAACAAAAACCCACAAATTCTGACAAACTCCAAGCACTGCTTATGCAACAATCTGCTGCCATCAGTCAGGATGTGGCCCAGACGTTAATTGACAGAATGCCAGGGCGAATTGCAGAGGTCTTGAAGAAGAAGGGTCAACACTGTAAATATTGAGTCTTTGCGTGTACTTATATGTAATTGTCAATAATAGCTTGCAATTATTGTCAATTACATACAAGTCAATTGTCAATTGAAATTCTTGCAATTATACTTTAGTATACCAGAGTAACATCTGGCATAAAGATCTGAAAAACACTGCAGCAGCAAACTTTGTGTAAACCAATACTTGGGTCATTATCAAACCTTTTGGCCATGGCTGTATATCTCAAGCAATTTAAACACTGTCAATAAGGGAGGTTTTGTGCGTTGCAAAGAGATGACCGTGAGTTAGCTGAGGCTGTCGGGTCATTGAGCACGGCCTCCTTAGCCAAGGATGCCTTTATGGAAAGGACTAAACTCTCTCAAACCCACTGGATATGACAGCAATAACAGCACCTTAGACACAGATGAGATTGAGAACAACAATCCATAAATAGATATTATGTTTAAGTAATAATCTATAGTATATTCTAAATCTCGCAATGGAGACCAACAATGTCTTTGAAGTGCTTGGTATGGTCAGTGTCAATAGTTTTGGGATTATCGTCCAGCTCTACGGGACACATTGTCCTTCCCAGTAGGAGTGGGTCCAGAATCAGAGCTCTGTGGCTCCCAGGTGGCCTTATTTTAGCACTGGAAGGGCCAGGTTTCCATCCGAACAGGACACTCACAGGGAAACACAGTCAGTACATTGATATTCAGTGCCTCTCTACTTTCCCCCTCCTGCCTCTCCTCCCTCCTCCATTTCCCCTTTTCTCTCTCCCTCCTCTCTCTCCTCCCTCCTCCCTTTTCCCTATTCTCTCTCCTCCCTTTCCTCTCTCCTCTCTCCTCTTATTTTCTCTCTGCTCCCTTTCCCTTCTTTTGTCTCCTCCCTATCTCCTCCTCTCTCCTTCCTTTCCCCTCGTCTCCTCTCTATCCCCTCCTCTCTCTCCTCCCTATCCCCTCCTCTCTCTCCTTCCTTTCCCCTCTCGTCTCCTCCCTATC